>JAVYIG010007258.1:0-104841 GCA_035222895.1 Strongylocentrotus droebachiensis
CTTTCATATTCCATTCATTACTGATGAAACATTATTGTGTAGCAGGGGTCATTATCGTTAGATACCTACACATGTAATAACAGTGCATATAACACAAAACACCAGATACGTAAACAAAGTTAAACAACCTACATAATGATTCATGCGTTATAGCATTTTTGGCTAGTAACATTATTTATTTAATTAATCATTCTTTTAACTAATACGGTGGTGTAAATCAACGCCTTGTGGTGTATACTGTGTGTATCAACAGTGCAATTTGTATTAATTCAAAATTGTTTAAAGATAAACATCATATGTCTTCACTTTATGATCCTACCTACATTAAGGATAAGTGGCAAACTCACCTGTATTCCTCTTCATCATCTCGATCCATGCTGGGTAATATTTAATATAAGACGGGCTGAAGATAAAAATAAGAAAATCCACCGATTCAGAATCGTTATCATTCACGTGGTGATGATTGAAGGGTTAATGATATTAACATGATTCTGCAACCCACCCCCACCAAAGGCCACCTCAAAGAAGATAACGTGTATGTATTTGTTATACCCTACACTTATAATAATTGTTCATTGTCTTCTAACACGTTAACCCTATACGCAAACCTCAAGCATATCACAATGAAATTGTTCTCGCTCCGTGGGTACGCTCCATCGAATGTTTGAAGATGCAATGTTTCTCAGCACCGTAAATATTCTGTGTAGAATAGGCGTTGGATGAGTGGGCAGGTGCTTCCATTTATCAATGGATGGGGAAATACTTCTTGCACCTAAATGACAATAAATAATGTTTAGTAAAGCTTCAGTTATAACGGGTCTGAAATGCAGTTTCACTCTTCTTTCCGTATGGATGCTACGATCCTTTACATTACACACGCACAATAACAACAACAGCAGAAATGATAGGCGCATGTGGCATATACCCTGTCTTTCAGAGGCGTTAAATGCGAGGGCCATTATGTTGCCTTTCAGTAACATGATTAAGGGGACGGCTAAATTATTTATGCCCCCCCCCTCCTTGCAGTATAAGGAATATATGTTATCACTGTGAAAAAATACAACGCTGTAACATGCAATTATCTGACTTTTTGTTTGTTTGTTTGTTACATGTACTAGTAATTTATTTTGACCCCCTTAATTAATGAGCACCTTCTTAAGACAGAATTTTCTTTTGTTGAAGACGAAAATGACGTTGATGTATATAATAATAATAATGCCCTTTTTGGCTCCTATAAGGCCAAAAAAAAAATTGTTTGGTTGTCCTCGATTGCTTTTCTGGAGTAGGGGCGGGCGGGGCGGATTTTTTTTTTTTTTTTTTTTTGTAACTTCATTTTTGGTGTGTCTTTTTTTTTTTTTTTTTTTTCCCATTTTTTTTTTTTTAATATTTTGTTTTCCATAAAAAAAAAATCATTGGGATTGTCAAGCATTTAAACAAACAAAGTCTATAAAACACTTTAATATGGTAAAAGACTAGTTTAATGTACAATGAATATCAAGACCAACACAGAAAGTATTTTGGGCTTTGAAATACAGCACCTTTTAAATCTCCATTGTACTACTTATAGCTACTTGCGCCCTCTATGTAGCAAACAATGCCTAATGGGTGGACCATTGTTCCCCAATGATCCTCTTTATCTTATTTTAACTAAGGGCTGATTAGATGAGATAACCACTTGTCCAGTGACCTTGCAGGGTGGTCTAATCCCTCCTGTAAACTAGTACAGATGGGCTTTAAAATGAGTTTAAGAATGCTCAAAACCTGATTTGAATGAACGGCATTTTGACATAGAAAAATAAAAATGGCAAGTTTAATAAATACCTAATTGCGTACTGAAAAGACAAAACTGGCAACGGGACGCATTTTGATCCTTGCAAATGCATAAAATGGTATGTTTGGCATTTAAGATTGCTCCCCCCAAAAAAAAAAAAAATTAAAAAAAAAAAAAAAAAATTGAATTAAAAATGTTTAAAAAAATGAATTAAAAAAATAAAAAAAATATTAAAAAAAAAAAAAAAAATGCGAGCGGCCCGAAAATGACGGGCGGGCGGTCGAGGACAACCAAATGATTTTTTTTTTTGGGCCTAATGTAAAATATTAACAATTAACATTCTAAATATTTGGTCACTACACTCACTCGCAAACCAGGTGATGCAGTACTGCGTGTACTTTATAAACCCTGTCTCAACAGGCCCCCAAAGTCAAAATTCGGGATAAGTGCTAATCTTTACAAAAGGAGGTAGGAATTTGTTTTTTCTCGTACCTCTCGCTAGACAAGATGATAACATTACACTCATTATTTTGTCCCAACCTCCCCTTCCCCTCCTCCGCCTCCCCCCCCCCTAATTTTTTTTTTTGGAAATTGTTACGTTATCGAGCATATTTCCAAAAACTGTACACTTTATGCCAAAGCCTTGTAAGTGTGCAGGTAGGGGCTTGCCGTATATTAAGTGGAAAGGTAAACTCATGTTTGTTGCTCTGCACGCGTAACAACATTATTATACATGTAATACATCTACAAAATTGCAGTTTATCGACAAATAAATCTATTTCTTGTTCTTCGCAACTATGTAAATCACATTTCAATAATTGGAATATTTCTTATCCGTGTTTCACTGTAACAAAGGGGGTAGGGCACGATTGATTTTGCCACCCCTCTCACAACACACAAAGCTTTATCTCGCTTCTCTTTCTGCTGAGGATGGCATATGCTCAATGTCATTATCATAATTTTGAAGTAGGCTGTGATTTGTCTTTGTGTGTAAATGAAGTCTTGATTAAAATTAATTACAATGCCGTAGAAGCGTGTGAGGGTGTCTTTTCAATTCGTTCGCTACGCTCATTCGTCTCCTATTGAACTTACTTTAAAGTTATAAGATCCTAAGTACTGTAGAGAAAGTGAATGTTCTGTCTCATTTAAATGGAGATTCTGGATATTCTCTTCTTTGCTTACTCAAGAAAAGTGTGAATCAAAATCCATTAAGTCCCTTTAGGCCTGTGGATGCTATTCTCGGCAGTGCTCCTTTTCTGTATTACACCTTCACCCTTCCCTTCTACCTTATCATGCCTAATATATAAGTGATGAACACAACAACGGATAAAGGTGTACATATAGGACGGCAACGTATATTTCCTTTATCGGACATATACAAACATTGCTCTTTGGAAATATTATTATTTAAGCAAGCGAATATTAGCTTTCCTTGTTTCGGCGGGTTTTGGGAAATATGCAGTTAGTAAGCGTAGCTTCATTTCCGAGTTTAAAAACATGTTAAAAATCGATTTGGAGGTGGGTCCCCTCAAGGGTGTCTACCCTACCTCCTCCACATCCCTCCAAAAATAAGGTGGAAAGGTTTCATCGTGCCTGAACATAATATATAAAAAGAGCGTAGAAACTGTAATTATTCGTAATGGGCATTTAAGAACTTCCTTCTCATTACCACCCACTTACCCCTCTCTCTCACTCCCCACTCTCCCTCTCCCCCTCGCTCTCTCTTGCTCTGTCTATCGCCTCCTATCAACTTTGTAATGGGGATAATATCATACATCAGTATGTTCGTTCCGAGTAGTCTTAGTTACGTAGTGGTATGAAGCACAAGAACATCGCAAACAGTCTTAAGAGATGGTCAATTTATCGAAGATCGTAATGTTTTGAAATAAGAAAAATCATGTAGGACTACAACTTATTTTTGTTTTTTAGAAGTAAATTACAGACCTTTTTCAAAATTAATTTCTAGTCAGGGGCTTACATTTTCGTTTCTTACTATTGTTCTTCTTATGTAAATATTCACTTTTTTTTTTCTTTTTTGTTATTTCGTTCCCATTATACTTTTTTTTTAAAAGGGGATTTATGTTGTTTTATTAGCATTTTTGCACAACCTGAGTACTATCGTGTCATACCATTATTCTGCTCGTTCCCTTGCACTTTCAAATATTTCGTTAGGCAAACATGCTTTAACGAATTTCGAATAGAGTGATCGGAAAAGGGCCCTTTAATTCCATTTTTATTATAGTATCATCATTCTAGTTATTCATATACTAATTATCTTATAGTTTGTAGTGTGTTTTAAACTGCCGCAGTATCAGCTTTAACAGTGAGTTCCAAGAATTTGTTGGACAGGTGTTTGATGTTGACCTTCCTTCCTTGTAATTCATTAATCGAAGGTCGTTTAACTAAATAAAAAGCGTCTCAATTAAGACTTGACAGAAATCAAACAACTCACGTAGTTTTGAGGCTCTATATCAGCATTTTTTTTCACAGGGACCAAAATCTTTGAAATTAAAAAGTTTTTATGAGGTCATGTGACATTCGACCAGCTCGAGTCATCCAGAAACGGGTGCATGCTAAGGCTAATGGAAATGAATTGACTAATAATTAATTTCTTTGTAAAATCATGTTTTAAAAGACGAAGCTGATAACAAGTTGGGTATAAAGATATTATAAAATCGCCCCAAATAGTTACTATACAAGCGAGTGAGCAAAGAGAATGAGCGGTATATTATGATTTTAATTGTGACCCTGAACAACAACAAAACAATTTCTTATGCATTTAACCCATATAAATATCCCAATAGGTGCACTACTGGTGTCATAGGCTACCAGTATTGTCACGAGGGGGTGAGACCATCCCGTGTATAAATTTGCGAATGAGTGAGTGATTACAAATAATGGAACTACCAATTTCGTGCTATTTCGTTATTATAAAAAAGGCACCTTGCTGCCCGAATAACGATGAGTTGATGATTGCCCGAATAATGGAACGTCCAAATACCCTGCAATAAAACAGTAGACTTTCAAGTTTTGAACGTTACTCCTCCATCTACTTCTTCCTCAAATAGGTGCGAAGATAACGAACCCTCGCGGTAAATATAGGCGGGAAATTAGGTAAGATACTAGAATGTTGAAATTCTTTAAAAATTGTTAACCTTATTTGTGTACACTCCAGCGCAAAATTTGCCAAGAGCCTAATTAAACACATTTCAATTAGAGCAAAGCGATTAGAATTAATGCGGACCCCTTCGTATGTACTATGCTATGTTAGGGCGCAGAATTACACGATCCCGAAGCAGCATAATTATACGATAGATCAAGCGACCATGATTTTGAAAAATAATGTATTTTAAAACTTTAAAAAGTCGTTTTCCCATGCACCATTTACTTTGTATTTTGGTGCCGATTCTCATTCTGGCAAATGTTTTTTTCTTTTCTTCCTCTTCTCTTTCTTACCTTTGTACCTCTCTGGCTTCTTTGCTTCCCCGTATATACGCCCTTGTCGATAAATGATTCAAACAAAAAATTAGTTCAATTCCTTTCGTTATTTTTTCTTTCCTTTGGAATGCCACATGTAGTGAAACTTTAAATAACTTCTTCGTCCGAAAAAAAATTATCTTCGAGATTCCAAAAAATTACTTGTTTTTCCGGACCAGTTCTCGGGGTCGCGCCATCACTCGGCTTTAAACGCGTATAGTCGGCGAATAAATCAATGAATATAAAGGGTCCAGATCTAGACTAAGCGTAAATTTGGCGTGGGGTCCAGGAGTCGGAGCCCCTCGAAGCTCAGGGATCTTAGGCATTTAACTACGGTCAGATGAGGATATTTTGATATCTTATTTGTGACACAGGCAGGTCACTAAATTCTGTAATAAAGGTGTGTAATTTTCTGTACCAATTAGGCTTTTACGATCGCTTTTACAGAACTGATTTTATACATTTCGAAAACTCCCGAATTTGGAAGCTTTGCCGACATGCTTGACTATTTTTTCGCTTTTTTTGTTGCTGAATTAGGTTTGGTAAATCGCGCTTCCTTAGCAAGGTGCTATGAAAAAAGAAAAATTCAGAGAAGCAACCCACCCGATAAAAATAACTAGCAATAAACTTTTTCTTGAAGTATAATAATAATAATAATAATAATAATAATAATATGTCTTGTTTACCCAGGGTAGCCTCATCAGTATTCATACTGTTCTCCCTGAGGGCCCTGCAATCATATTATTATTATGTTATTATCAAGTTATTGTTTATTATCAAGTTATTGTTTGATATCATTATCAAGTTATTGTTTGATATTATTATCAAGTTATTGTTTTATTATTATCAAGTTATTGTTTGATATCGTTTTATGTATGATGAAATAAGAGGACTTGTGACTGCGTTTTCTGATAATTATTGTTATCACAAGCCTTGTTTCAGTCCAAATTGATTAATTGATTAATTCTTAATAATTATTGTTTCTTATTATTGATATGCGCGTTTATGGAAATGTGATCAAAGCGCTAAGACATGTGTCTTCAATTTTTGTGAATGATTCTTTTATTCAGATTTGCGATACAAAATGATATGATTTGGTTTCATTCAAAATGTATACGGGCCATGTGAATATGGAGAGCGAAAAAGTATATTCAAAATCATACTCACAGAACTAACATCACCATACATCCAACTTTCCCAGCAAGGTCTTGTACATTTTTTTCAAATGAATCTGGTAAGATAACAATAGGAAATGTGTTTGTACATTATGCATGATGAACTTTTGAATACTATGAACACGATATTTAGCCTACATGCAGAAGTAAAGAAAGAACAAGGTAGAAAAGCCTGTGTAATATGCCAGAATAACACAAATGAATGAATTCTTTGTGCAATAACATTTAAGGAAACCACACAAAATAATATTATGTGATAACAATAACAGTGAACAAAATGCGTTTCATGAAAAGAATCTTACATGGGTTTGGAAGACGTGGAATCATACTAAGAAGAGAGACACAATTATGATAAATCTACGAACCTATATGCACGCCAAGTAAATGTATAATGTCATGTAATAAGTTTGTAATAATTGCATTGGTCAGTAATAGTACCATTCCAAAGCCACTAATAGAAACACCCAATAACGACATCAACAAAGTGAGGAAGTTTGAAAAGTCTTAGACATCACTCTCTTTAATGAAATTTGTGCATGTATATGTTAACACTGTTTAAGCTTCATGATAATGAAAATATATTTGAGAAATGCTTGTTTAAGGGCCCCGTATTTGTATCCCCATATGCTTTTGAGAGAGAAAAGGCTCAGTTATATAATTATTCGCAGTTCCTTGTTAATAATCCCAATATGGTGATCTGACAACTGACAATGTTCGAAAACCTGTTTCCACAATTTACATCCACACGTGTATGCTCATGCATAATACACTCCTGGTAGTCTCCAAACTAACTACATCAGGCAGGTCAGGTATATAGTACCAGTGAAACATACACATCATCTTGTTTCGCATAGTTGACATGTGAAATTGATCAACGGCTTACACATATTCGTTTGTTTTTATTCCATTCTTTATTTTATAAAAATAGTTATATACTGCGCTCCATGTTTTTAATGTCTGCCATGTAATGATAATTGTAAGAGTTGTATTTCTTTTACCGTTAAACCAATGACTTTATAAGAGAACGCAAGCGTTCACATAATTCCGCTTTTAGATGATAGATGTTGGATGATGTCAATAGTTCATGGGTTACACGGGCGTATGTCAAGGTTTATACCTTCAATGTACAAACAATTAAAATGCTCCAGACAACTGCAATTTAGCAAACATAATTTAACATTTAAAGCGACTGAGTATATTTATTACATTGTTCGATAACGTATGATTGTGATAAGTTAGTGTAATCTACCAAATTGAATGGAGTTTTAAGCAAATCTACAAACACGGTAGTTCCGTCTGATTTCCCTTATTTTAGGCGCATGTTCAGAAAGCAAACTAGAAATGCAATCGTGTCACAACGATGTGCGTGCAATGACGCCGTGTTTCTACGTGTCAAACGAAAGAGCTTCTCTCGGACTATCCAGAGCAATTTGCACGAAGTCTGTATAGCTTCTGTGATATTGGTGATAGGTGGCCGAAAGAAAGGCCTCAACAGTGACCTTGATGGGATGGTACTATATGCCTACGAAGTTTGAAAGAAATTGTGATAGGGGAAAGAACCTAGAAAGGGCTCGCAAGCACTGCGTGCAAAAACCAAGGGGATTTGGTGCATGTTTGTCATTGCAATAAACATCGTTCTGGGGGCCAAAAGCGTGAACCCGATATGCCCCATAGACAATGCGTGTAATAAATGGGCGGAAAACGTACAGGATCTGTATTATGACCGGAGTTAAATTGTTTTTTCTCTCTCTCTTTAAGTCTCTTTATGGGCCGTACTTGGTATCATTAGAAAGAGAATTTCATGGTTGTTATTGTAAACCACTCTTTTTTTCTATGATAATCCTTTCGAAACACGTGATGTAAAATAGATTTATAGGACAAAATGGCGTCTTAAATGGCCCCCTTGACCAATTTCAAAAATCTGGCCAAGAGGTGCCCTGCGTATTGGAACTCGGCATGTCACTGCAAATTTTCAAGGAAAAAAAAGGACGTTTAAGGGGCGAAAAGCAGTCTGAAAAAATGACGTCATAGCCGATACGTGTTAGATTCGGGCGGAAACTCGGCGGAATTCGTATAGTGACCTTTGTTCAAATGCGATTTACTCACAATTTTCTGTGTGAACATATACTATACTTGGTATCATGCAAAAGGGCACTTCATTGCGGTCAGTTTGACACCATTGTTATCTGCGCGCAATGTATTGCACGCATTAAACGCGCTATTACGTAATGCATAGTAAATTCATCATTTTTGGCGATAACTTTGCGACGAGGGCATTACAATTTATTTAACTTGGCAGACAGTTGTCACGTATATGGATACATATGTGTGCCAAGTTTCATTGATGTAGGTATAAAGATCGCCATTTTAGAGCAAGTTTAAGTTATTTTGGAATTTTCTTGAAAATGGCGAATTTGGAGGGCATTTTTCGCAAAGTCATTCAGTGTTAGGGTATATAATTTTGTATATGGCTGGAAAGGACATATCTTCAAGTATCTAAATCCAAAAAAGGGTACGGATTTGCCAAGCCATTATGGAGATACGGCCACAGAAAGACAGCCAATTCCCAGAACTTTAGAGGGCGCTATTTATGTTTTGCAAAGCCATTGGAGCGTGAAATGTACATGGCTATGTGTAATTATGAGATAAAGATACTGTGAGATTTAAATACAAAACAAATTTATATAAGAAAGTTATGGCAGTTTTAGATTATTTAGGGGTCAATTTTTCAAGAACTTGATAAATTTTTGACGAAGTCGGTTTCAGATTTTAATTTTGAGTACGAAGATGGCATTTTAAAGGTCAGGTTAAACGTCGCAGATAAAAGAACATCTCTTAGACTATCTAGAGAAATTTGTTAGAAGTTTGTAGGATCTAGGATAGTGGAGATAGGAAAGAAGAAAGAAAGGCCTTAAAATGGACCAGAAACGGACAAAATGGCGCCTGGACGGTTATGCATGAGTGATTTCGAAAATCGAAAAAGTAGGTGACCTTGATGGGATGCTAGAGACTATGCCTATGAAATTTGAAATGAAAAGGACATGAGGAAAGCACCTTACTAGGAATAACAAACACTACGTGCAAAACGAATGGGATTTCCGGACGATAAGGATAAGGATAAGGAAAAGGATAAGTATATTAATGGGGCAGAATGTGAACGAAAACAAGGCAATGACGAAGGTTCGTCATTGCAATGATGGAAGAACCAAATAGGAAATTAAATAAATTGTATGTTTTATCATGCATATCTAGAGTGTTTTAAATTGCAACACCATACTGGTTTAATAAGGTACAAAGAGCATTGCGTTAGTTTAGTAATACCAAAGACAGAATTTGGTCATAAGATCCATGATTTTACCAAAAACATATCTCCGACTTTATGATTATAGGATAAGGAAGAAACAAATACCATGTTTATAGTTTTCATCTTTGAGGTGTAGTTTCATTTGATTTTTTTTCAACAAACAGTCACAAATAAATCAACAGTGCATTTTCTTTCAATATACAAACCATAATCTCTCGTGATGATAGATATATAATCGGTCAGATATTCCTCCTGATCCTCAGTAGATGTTTGTTGTTTATCAGCATGCTTGCTCGGCTTTACGTCTCCATGAAGAGCGCGTCTCAGAGCAGGGACTATGTCGGGCGTATAATCGCGGAATACATGCATGTACGTACATGTATCAATCATACCAACGACAAGCTTATCAGGAAACACCACTCGTTCATCATCACAAGATACAGCCTTGCCTGGTTTGTACGACAAGATTTCTTGTCGCAATGTAGCGATCCTCGTCTCAATATCCGCGTTTGAGGAAGCCATTTTGAATGAATACCTGCCTACGTATGAATAAGTACAACCTTATGCAGTTAGTTCCATCAGTATATTCTCGTAAGGCAAATGTTTACTGTTCAAAATATGGCTTTCAAAGAGTCAATAGGCCGTGTACTTTGTACTTTTAGTGTTTCCGAGCTCGTTGCTACATACGCATTAAAACCCCTATCAATCTTATAATTTAATATTTTGTATGAGTTTACGATTCGTTCTGGTGGCATTTTACACTGATGCATCCTTTCGTTTTTATTCATATTTAATTACAGTTACATGTATTTGCATCGAATTGACTCGTGATCACTGAGCTGCCCTTTCACAAGCCCCCCCCCCACCCCCTCCCCACCCCTCCCCCACATCCAATGTTTAATGTGTTAAAGCATCAGTGTGACGACCACACAAACAAAATCTAAACCATAAATTCAGTTTAGGAAACATTTTGACCTATCACGATGAAAAGGCTATAGCATATTTATTCTAATTTACAGTGGGTCTAATTCCCAGTTTGTCCAATGCTACAATCCATATAGTCTAATAATCATTGAATCATAACACATGATAATCATCGAAGGATTATTAGACCTTATGGGTAGTAGACGAAATGGTCCATACTGTGACTCTTGATACGGCATCACTACGAGGCAAAATTTCAATATTCTCTTAATTTGATTACGACTGGTTCCAGCTATTGTTTGTTGGGTGTCATTCCCTTTGAATTTTAGACACAAATAATTGACTCTGAAACCCTTTTTTCAAAGGCTTGTTTCTGGGAAATGAGATAATTGTCATTCTTTTTATGGCACTTTAGAAGGATATTTTGACTATATTTATTTTCATGAAAATCTGATTGTAAGGTTAGATTTCCTTGAAAAGTATGCAGCTTTTATTTTATATCCATATGTTCAGTAACGTCTTAATCATTTCATTCGTTTCATTAGGAAGTTTTGTAATGTGAACAAATGACTTGTCCCAATTTATGTTCTTTGATAATGTGACATATTAATGCTTACATTAAAAAAATGCCCCAATTCATCCAGATAACCTTTCATTCTTGAGCTACAAGAAACAACCCAGAAATATGTAATTTACCAGGGATATGAATAGTTTGTTGTTCACTGTATGCGACATGGGCCGCAATGTGACTAATCAACTTGATACGTCATACGCATGTGAAGTGAAACTTCAATACAGCTCATATTAGATTGGCACGTCAGCTAACGTGTGAGCAGTGGCTTACGCAGGATTTTTTCAAGGGGGGGGGGGGAGGAGTTTAAAATCGGGCCAAAAATTTCGCAACGACTCAGCCTGCCGCTGAATAAGCAATGGGGGGGGGGGGGGGGGGGGGGGGTTAGGTCACCTTTTTTTTAGGTCAGCCATTGGTAATTTTTTTATTTCTTTTTATTTATTAAAAATTATCATTGTCTTTTTTTTCTTCAAGGGGGGATTAAAACCTAACCCCCACCCTCCCCCCCCCCCCCCCCACCCCCCCCCCCCCCCCCCCCCCCTCCTGCGTACGCGCCTGCGTGTGAGTATGCTCACTAGATTAGACCAGCTATTTGATATTTATTCAATTTCAATCTCGGGTGCTAAAGGTCGACTACATGAAGTGTGTGGGCGTATAAGTTCAGTGATGGAGGGTGATAAATCATGAGAACCGGCCAGATAAGGCTGCGGTGTACGAGTTTGTTGATAACGCCATCTTCGGCCGCTTGCAGCGTGTGTAGGACATATTTATAAAGATAAATTATAAGAACCGGCCAGATTAAAGTTGGGCGTACGTGTTCGTTGAGAACGCCATCTTCGGCGGCTTGCAACGTGTGTTGGGAAATATTATAGAAATAAAATATAAAAACCGGCAAGATTAAGCTGGGTGTACGAGTTCGTTGATAACGCCCCCTTCGGCGGCTTGCAATGTGTGTAGGGAATATTATAGAGATAAAATATAAGAACCGGCCTGATTCTTCAAGGTTGGCCGGACGACCAGCACGACCAGCGAAGAACAGACGCAAAAATGTTTTAGGCTAGGTATTCTTTCGACTCGACTACCTTGATTGATTCACCTATTAAAAAAACAGATCATGAAGGCGTAAATAGTACAATTTGAATGAGCGCCAAAAAGTACAACCAACAGCAAAAAACATAACATTATAGGCATATGCTGTTATCCATGTAATATTATGAAAAGTTAACAGAACATCTCAATGATACTTGGTTACCAAATGTTCAGGCGAAAGAAAAATAAATCACATTTTATGTGATGCGATCTTTGAATTCTCCTTTCCCTTTTCTCTTTCTTTCGAGGTGAGGGGTGTGGATAATCCAATATATCGTGTGGAAAATGTGAAGAAACAGTCCGTGAAAACAGTCACCATAAATAAATAAAATCTCATCGCAGCGATCACGATTTTTCGAGTGCTCACATCAGTCATAAAGCCGCTAATACCTCAGTCACATCGAAGAGACGCGCAATAGGACCTCAGCCACAAAGCCTAAACAACTACAAAACCAGACAAATTCTTGGCCATTGAAGGCAGTGTAATGTTAACTTTGGTTTGTGGGTTTGGTGACCTTGTCCTTAAGCTCCACTACGCAGGCGCGATACACATTTACATAATCATTTAAACATTGTTAATCCTGGCTGTGGAACTGATTTTTAAAGACACACTTTTTGTTTAATCAGCATTAAGCGTCATGTTCTGACTTAAAACTGCGTCAGCGAGTGGCGCTCTTTGACGTAAAAAAAAAAAATTATATTTAAAAAAGTAAGCTTCATGCATTTTGTATATTTTTATGTTTAATGATGCTGTCTATTATACGTATGCATGTATCTAGTGTATTTATCCTTTTATATGTCATTAATTTTGCTTCATGTTTACATGTACAATGCTGTATTTCAACCATCATACCTTGTAAATGACCTGCAATTCAGCTTCGGCTGCCATAATGTCATGTGAATAAAACCTTTATTGAAGTGACATGTGGGACTGTCATCGCACTAAAAGTGAATGCAGAATGAACAGTGCAAACAATGCGTTGACTTTAATATTAGCGCATGCACATGTCCTCAGCTTCATTAACGCAGGTATTAATAACGCAATCGAAATAACGCCTTTGTAAGCAACGGGCATATAATATATATTGTTGCAAATACAGTTTGCGTCAGCTTGCCCATCACCCAGTAAGGATTGTGTTTTTGTTTTAATCGCCAAATTTACTGAATAAAGAATACGGTAATGTTCATGAAACCTATTCCATCATCATCATGTATGCAGCTACGATGTACTCTGATCTGTCTCCTCAATTTATACGTGGATGTATTATTTTCAAAAGCTAAAACAACAACAACAACAACAACAATATCAACAGTTCAAGAGTACTTGCATCATATTCAAAGCAAGAGTGTGACCCTTTTCATGTTTATAAACTTGTCAGGTTATCTACCCCTATCTCTGATTCTTTTTCGTCAGCTTCTAATGTCTCCGATAGACAAGATAGATCTAATGATAAGTGTTCGATCAATATTTATCATCCTCTTTGCAGATTTATTCTTTATTTTGGAGGATGATCACGTTTCTGGAGGAATTATGGTTCGTATGAAGTTACGGCAACGGCTGAGTGTGATGGTCATAGCCGAAGGCTTCAAGGGGAAGAAGTAATTCTACATTGTTGATTGGAGCCGTTGATTGCTAGGATGTTTTAAAAATATCGTTGAGTATTGTAAAAGAAAATGTGTTACTTGTCACTCCTACCTCCCCCTCTCTCTCTCTCTCTCTCCCTCTCTCTCTCTCTCTCTCCGTCCCCTTCTCCCTTGTTCGTTTTCTATCTTCACTCTCCTCTTCTCTCTCTCCTCCAACCCTCTTTCATCTGCTCACCCCCTCTCTCTTTCTCTCGCTTTCCCGCGTTTTTATTTATTCTTCACATTCTCGTTCTCTATCAGTCTATCAGCCAGAGTAGGGAGAGAGAGAAAGGGAGAGAGAGAGAGAGGGGGAGAGGGGGTGAGAGAGAGAGAGAGAGAGAGAGAGAGGGGGGAGGGAAGGAGAGAGAGGGAGGGAAGGAGAGAGAGAGCGCGAAAGGAATGGATTGTAAAAAGGAGACGACAGAATCTGTCCTCTCCTTTTTTACCACCCATATTTCTGATGGCGTTCTTTTGGAAAGAAGGGGGCTTAACAGACCTAGCTATACGTGACATGAAGACAGTGGCTGACATGTTAACATCTACCTAGGATCGCTCGGCCTCATCAATTTGCTTTACAAATCATGAAGTATATAGGACGAACACGCAGGACGTTTAAGGGGGGGGGGGGAACGTGGCTTCATGGTATAGTATTCTGCCCTCACCCTGTGCCCAAACCATATTAAAGAAATAATATGGTAAACTATTCACCCCGAGTTATTTTTTTTAAGAAGCTGAATGAGGAGAGAGTAAGAAAGTGGACAATTATGAGAGGAGGTGATAAGGCAAGGAAGGTGGAAGAGAGAAAGAGATAGAGAGAGATTGGACAACAAATTAAGGTGGAGAGAGAGAGAGAGAGACTGAAAGGGAGGATGGGTGAGAGTCCATGTTCCATTTTAACTTTTCTTCTAATCTTTAAATCTTACACACCTCTATCTTTTTACCCCAGACTGAATTTGATAGACCTCTGTACCATTACTATACTTTCTCTCTGTTTCTTTCTCTCTCTCTCTCTTTGTCTCTCTATGTCTCTCTCTCTGTCTCTTACACACACATACACCCCGTCACCGTCCCGCCTTCTGTCCCTCTGTCATTTCCTCGCTCTCCCGGTCCCTCCCTCCCTCCTTCTCCCTCTCTTTCTAATTGAGCAAAAAGACAGCTCCCACTCTCACCTGGGATTACCGCGATAAACTGCGGAGGAACGCCCGACTGGTTAACTCACGGTGTGGGGACGGATATAGTTCAGTTGTTGCGTGACAAGCTAACAGCCTTCTATCTGAATAGCTCAATAAGAAGATGTAGAAGGTCCATAACAGGAAGGAATGAAAGTTTCAGATGGCGTATTGCGACGACAGCTTCTAGTTTTTCTTGTTCAATGTTTAAGGATATCCACATCCGACGTGCTGTGCGACCACCAAATGTTTAAATGTTTTCCTTATAATTCTTACAGTCTAAAACTGCCTATGAAAACATTCTGATACTTTAAAGCAACTATTTCGCAACTGATTTGCACAGTTAACTTTCATTTCAAAGATATTAGATATAGTGCATTTTAAGGTACAGGTGAACTTGCTATGCAACGCTCTTCTTCTATTTATACATGTACATGTATATCCCTCAGGTACCCCTCTAGCTCCCTGCTCCCATGTCCACTTTCTTTATCCTCCACCTTACTCATTGATTGTCTTCACACTTTTATCCCTCCCTCACGTTCTGTCTCTGTCTCTCTCTCTCTCTCTCTCTCTCTCTCATCCCAACGAGCACCCTCCCACCCTCCCTCTCTCCCTCCATTCCCCTCTCTCCATCTGTTTTTCTCTACCTCATTTCCCCGTATTCCTCTCTCTCTCTCTCTCTCTCTCCCTCCCTCCCTTCCTACCTCCCTGCCTCCACCCCTCCATCCCTCTCTCTTTGTCTCTCTCTCTTTCTCCCTTCCCCTCTCTCTCATCTTCCCTCTCTCTTTTTCTTTTAATCCATCGCACCCCCCTTCTCTACCTCTCTGCCCCCTCTCTCTTTCCACAACTCTCGTCCTCCCCCTCATTATAATTCTCGATATTGTTAGGTTGAGGCAATCAGCTGGCATTGGCCCTAACCATAACTTATTATTATATTAATTCATAAAGGAAATCGAGACGATTTGGTTACCTTTTGATCCGATTCTTCGTTTATTATTCTCCACTCGAGCAACCACACCAAATTAGCATATTCATAAAATCATCTAATTTGCATATTCGTAACATATCTCCCCCCATAAAAGAAAGTTTCTATCAATAGTTAGAACTTTCTTCTGAACAATAATCGTAAGATCTTAAGGTGATAAATTAACCACACAGAAAGTATTTAAAAGCTAGCATGAAGATCATCTTTCTAATATCAAAGACAGACTGATTAGTCCTTTCATTCCAACATTCAATAACAAAACACAAACTGCAGAAAAAGGAAAACAACTTTGATAGATCAACATTATATGATCTCTCCCTGAAACCTGTAAGTATCAGCACATTAATCAGACACAATGCCTGTGTTTTGTAAAGAACCACAAACTGTAATGGTCGGAACACATCTCTACACATCACACATAATGAATATATGAGCGTAATAAGCATGCGCGATAAATGAAACACTGAATATTCAGCAAAGGCGCCGATCTCCAACATGCGCATAACACAATTCGCATAACAAATGATTGCATATTCATATAATGAACGCGTACAACGTAGTCACATGACGCGTTGCTATGACGACACATCATTACTATGTCGGAATGCAGTGTCTCATTAAATATGTGGGTCAACAGAAGCAATATGTTATAATGATCCACATAACTGTGCACAGCTCGATTTGAAATATTTCTGACATGAAATGCAAGAATAAGGGTAATACATGTACATATTACATGAGAAACATAATCTGTTGAGTTACTGCTGCAAGCTATAATTTGAAACTTGTTTAAATACAAACAAATAAGCAAGACTTATCAAGTTAAATCACAAACACATACATATGCAATACTGGATGTTTATGTTGTTATGAAATGGTAAATGCATTAAGCTTTGCGTTGCATAGCTAACAATGCTGGGTATTATTATTAACAATAACTATTCCCTTTTTATCAAAAGAAAACTATTCTAATAACGAACAAACAAAATCGAGAAAAGACATGAAATCATTATACATGTAGGGTGCACATTCTCCACAGAATATACCGTAGTCCACTGTCCATACTGGCAATTCCCTGTTAATAGGTGAAATGTTCATACATGATCATTCATATCACAGTTATCACAGTTCAAAATTATTGAATTATCTGATCCATCAGTTCACAGGGTTAAAAGACATGTACAGATACAAAGCAATAAATCGTGTGTAGCTTCCTTATGACAAAATAAAGACAAAATATTAAAGTTCTAGTTTCTTCACAATTTGTCGAATGTTTAGTAGGCTTGTTTAAGCTCTAGAAAGCGTGTCTGCGATTATATTGTCCTTTCCTTTGATATGAGTCACTTTCAGTCCATAAGGCTGGAGAAACAAACTCCAACGAAACAGTCTCTGGTTTTTGTTTCTGAAGCGCTCAAGAAAAGTCAATGGATTATGATCTGTGAATACAGTCACCTCTGAAGAGTTGCTAATGTACACGTCGAAGTGCTGAACTGCCAAGACGAGACCAAGGCACTCCTTCTCTATAGTAGAATATCTTCGCTGGTGGGGGTTGAGCTTCTTGGAAAAGTAGCTAATGGGTTTCAGGAGACCCATGTCATCCATCTGTAGGAGAACAGCACCAACTCCTACATCACTGGCGTCAGTGGCAAGCTGAAAAGGCTTCTGGAAATTGGGAGCATCCAGCACTGGTTTTGACATTAGCACTGCCTTTAACTTCTGAAATGCTATCTCACATGAGCTTGACCACTCAAACTTAATTCCCTTCTTGAGAAGGTCAGTGAGGGGTGCAACAAGGTCACTGAAGTTTGGAACAAACTTGCGGTAAAACCCGCACATCCCAAGAAATCTCATCACTTCCTTCTTGGATGAAGGGGCAGGAAATTCCACGATAGCTTGGACCTTTGCTTGCCGCGGGACAACATGTCCCCGTCCAACCTCATGACCCAAGTATGTGACGGTGGCTTTAGCAAATTCACACTTGGCCAAGTTCACAACAAGACCAGCCTTGGTCAGTCTGTCAAACAAGTCTCTCAGGTAAGCTAGGTGATCTGACCATGTATCACTGAAAACCAGGATATCATCAATATACACCACTACATTGTCAAGTCCCGCAATGACATCAGTCATAAGCCGCTGAAACGTTGCTGGGGCATTTCTCATGCCAAAGGGCATAACTCTACACTGAAATAACCCTTGGGGAGTCACAAAAGCAGAAACCTCCTTCGCCCTTCTTGAAAGGGGTACTTGCCAGTACCCTTTCATGAGATCAAGCTTTGTGATGAACTTTGCACTACCTACTTGGTCTATGCAATCCTCAATACGGGGTAGGGGAAACGAGTCAGGCTTAGTCACAGCATTAACTTTCCTATAATCAATGCAAAAGCGCTGACTTCCATCAGGCTTGGGAACAAGGACTACAGGTGAACTCCAGCAGCTCTGACTTGGCTCAACGATACCACAGTCTAGCATATACTGAAGCTCCGTTTGCACCTGATGTTTCTTTCTAGGATTCAATCTATAAGGATGCTGTTTGATGGGCAAACTATCTCCTACATCTACATCATGTACCGTTCGCAGAGTACAACCTAACTTATCTGTACACACTGCAGGGTACTCACACAGAATCTCTATCACATCATGCTGTTCCTGCTCAGACAAATGACCCAATACCTCAGCAGGATTTGCCATCACCTGGGAATTGTTCACCTTACCAGACATCCCAGATCCAAAATCTGCTTCCTCTGTGAATTCAAGCATATCTGGATCACTGTTAACTGTTTCTTCACACACAACAGCAACTGGCACTCTATCCTCACGGTCATAATATTTCTTCAGCATGTTAATGTGACAAACTCTCTTAGTCTTCCTCCTATCTGGAGTGCTCACAAGATATGTCTCCTTACCCAACTTTCTCTCCACCATGTACGGTCCACTAAATTTAGCTCTGAGTGGTTCACCTGGGATTGGTAACAACACTAGAACTTTGTCACCATGCTCAAAGGAGCGAGATTCTGCCTTTTTATCAGCACGAGCCTTCATCACAACCTGAGATGACTTCAAATGTTGTCCTGCCAACTCACACGCCCTTGATAGTCTTTCACGGAATTGTGATACATAGTCCAACACATTCTCACTTTCCTCCTTCATCTCAGACAAGAGTTGCTCTTTCACTACCTTCAATGGTCCTCTTGGTTCATGACCAAACACCAGTTCAAAGGGGGTGAACCCTGTGGAGTCATTAGGAGTATCTCTGGAGGCAAACAACAAAAATGGGATACCCTTATCCCAATCTCCACTATTCTCCAAACAGTAAGACTTGATCATTGTCTTCAAGGTTTGGTGGTACCTCTCAAGGGCACCCTGTGACTGCGGGTGGTAAGCAGATGAGTTAATCTGCTTGATTCCAAGTTGATACATCACTTCTTGAAATACATTTGACGTGAAATTTGAGCCCTGATCTGACTGGATCTCATGTGGGAGACCATAACGTGTGAAAAACATCAGGAGGGCATCAATCACTGTCTTGGCCTTGATATTTCTCAATGGGAATGCTTCAGGAAAGCGAGTCGTTGTATCCATGATAGTCAACAAGTACTGAGAACCAGTCCTAGTCTTGGGTAGAGGGCCCACACAATCTATCAGAACACGACTGAATGGTTCCTGACTAACAGGAATGGGAATAAGTGGTGCTGGCTTGATTCGATGTTGAGGCTTCCCCACCACTTGACAGGCATGACAAGATCTACAATACTCAGATACATCTTTGCGGAGTCCCGGCCAGTGAAAATGAGCCTCAATTCTGGCAACAGTCTTTCTCACACCAAGATGTCCTGCCACTGGAATATCATGAGACAACCTTAAAATCTCCTGCCTATACTCTGGGGGAACTACAACCTGATTTACCACTGCCCAGTCTTCATCTGCTGGACGCCCAGCTGGACACCACTTTCGCATTAACACATCACATTTTGTGAAGTAGCACTGTGACACCTTTTCAG
The DNA here is from genome assembly GCA_035222895.1 of Strongylocentrotus droebachiensis. Lineage (NCBI taxonomy): Eukaryota > Metazoa > Echinodermata > Echinoidea > Camarodonta > Strongylocentrotidae > Strongylocentrotus > Strongylocentrotus droebachiensis. The sequence continues at coordinate 20,087 of JAVYIG010007258.1, forward strand.
CTTCTCCTGCTGGTAGAGCAACATCAAACAACTTCTTCAAGTCCTCTGCTGCTTTCTGAGCCTCAATCAACGCAGGTTGACTGAAGATAGGCTTATCATGAATCTGGTCATCTTGGCCCTCATTCAACATTCTGAAAAAAGTGTCACCCAAATTGACTTCACCATCATTGTCATCTTCTTCTTTCTCTTTCATAGCCTGGGCTCTAGTAACTACACATGAAGGAAAAATACCAGGAATTTCATTTTCCAATTCCTCTGTCTCTGAACTCACCTCAGGAATGTCACACACAACGGGTGATGGGAACACCTTACCTCCGGCTAAATCATTGCCGAGCAACATTGAAATTCCTCTCATAGGCAACTTAGTAACAATGCCAACAGTCACTGGTCCAGATACTAATCCACTGCTAAGCTCGATGTTATATAATGGAACCGGTTTAAAGTCATCATTCACATCTTGAATCAAAACTTTCTTGCCTGTGAAATTCTCTGTGTCCAAGGACGACGCATCAGCAATAAGCAGAGTCTTCATAGAACCACTATCCCTTAAAATCGTGATAGGCAACTCCTTATCATCAACACTGAACCTAACCGTGCCATAAGAAACAAAATCTAGAAATCCTTCATTAATCTCCTCATCATGTCCACCATCTCTTACTTGATCACTTCTTTTTGTTTCATAGTGATCATTCATTTCATGTTTTTGCATGTCAACCGCTGCCGGGCGCACAAAGCCACTAGGCTGAGTAATTTCTTGTTCAAGTTTTTTTTCTTTAAGTCTTGTACATTGAGTCTTAAGGTGGCCCTCTTTCGTACAGTATGCACAGAAAAGTCTGCCTTCAGTTCTAACACCGCTATCCTGATAAGTACCTGTATTACTGGACTTCCTCTTAGCAGTAGGTGACCTAGATTTGTCTCCATTCCAACTAGAACTACTAGTAGCCTGGGTAGGGTTCCAACGCCTAGTAAGTGGCGACCTACTCCCTTTATGAGTCAATTCGTACCCATCTGCCAACATGGCAGCCTTTCGCACATCAGCAACTACATTATCATTGACATATGTCCTAACCTCTTGAGACAGACATCTTTTAAACTCATCAATGAGCATAATCTCTCGAAGAGAATCATATGTGGCATCTATTTTCAAAGATCTGATCCACTGATCGAAGGCAACCTCTTTTCTGCGAGCAAACTCTACACAGGTCTCTCCAGTTTCTCTCCTGAGATTGCGAAACCTTTGACGGTAGGCTTCTGGAATCAACTCAAATGAATGAAGAATAGCATCCTTGATTGTCCAATAATCAAATGCCTGCTCATAACTCAGCGCAGAAACAACCGACTGAGCTTTACCAGAAATCACTTGTTGGATGAGCAATGCCCATTCATTTTCCGGCCACTCCATTTTCTTGGCAACCCTCTTAAACATAAGGAAAAATGAATCTAACTCATTTTCATCATATCTCGGAACAAGCTTAACCCTAGCAGAGAACCCAGCTTCCATTGACCTCTTGTCTCTCTCACCAGACTGACTGCCCTGAGAAGTCATGTCATTATGGCGTATCATTTCAAATTCCAACCTCTTTCGTTCCATTTCTCTCTCATGCTCAGCAGCCTTTAGTTTATCTCGTTCCATTTCTCTCTCATGCTCAGCAGCCTTTATTCTATCTCTTCTCTCCGCTAGCTCAATCTTAGCTAAATCAAGGCCAACCTCATCACTGGTAGCTTTATCTTGGTTATTAGTACCACCATTATCATTAGTTGTAGGCGCGTCCGCTCGGGCCGCGGCCGTCGCAGCGCTCAGTCCTGCATGGGCTGTAATTGCATCAAATATTTCTGCCTTGCTTTTGTGACCAGTTAGATTTACCAATAGCTTTGTTCCTACAGCTGTTAAATCAACCTTTCGTAGCTGACGTAACCGGCCAATGGTCAATGCCTGACTCAAAAACTTTTCAACATCGAAGTCATCCATTGTATAAATCTAGTCTGTGTAAGTAATACAAGTCTCACAAAGTAGGTCAATTGTCCTGACGACTAGCTAGACTGGAAGGAAAATCCAATAAACAAAATGTTGAATGTGAACCAACACAGAGTATAGTCCAACAACAGATCAAACAACGACAATTGATCAACAGACCAAGCAAAACAAAATTGATCAAGCATCAATCTATCACCAATTCTGTGAAATTGCCACAGCTACACAACACAAGCCAATTTTATTAGACTTCATCAACTCACACACATACATAGGTCTAGATCTAGAATCTATTATGAAACACATGGAAATAATTTCCAGAAAGTCCAGTACACACAGTCCCACACTACATCAGATGTGTAGAAAAATAGATTGCATGCAAACAACTAATCTAGGCCATTACCCTAGAAGTAGAAACAAAGCCGAGGCAAAGTTAAAGTCAAATCCGACGAAACTTCTTCAACGACTGCCATGCAATTTACAGCCAACGTGCAACAGGCAAAATCAGGACCAGAATACCAGACAACCGCAGCAGATGTGCAGTGAAGTTCATACTAATGAGACAGCTTCATCTAAGGGGCATGTACCCCAGACAAACTCGAGCTATCATGCAGTACAAAACAAAATCAAACTGTGTAGGCCTAGCAGTGGGCGCTACACTACCATTACCGACTACAGTACAGACAGCTAGTCCACAGTCTTTAAATGTGTGCGCGAACCACACCAAAACCCATTAATGGGACAAGAGGCGAACTCCAAACGATACGCATTTCGGATCGGAAAAGCAACAAACAGCAAATGTTACTATATCTAGCTCTTGAGACAAGCCCCCAATCTGTTAGGTTGAGGCAATCAGCTCGCATTGGCCCTAACCATAACTTATTATTATATTAATTCATAAAGGAAATCGAGACGATTTGGTTACCTTTTGATCCGATTCTTCGTTTATTATTCTCCACTCGAGCAACCACACCAAATAAGCATATTCATAAATCATCTAATTTGCATATTCGTAACAATATATTTGTATTTCCTGATCACCTGTTTCGTTTTGTACCCTCATCAAACATTTTCCTCTTCCGAAACTTGACTTTTCCTCTCCGTTTTGTAGAAAACAGCTGCAGATTTCAGCGATCCTATGTTGTCAGTAGCTGTTATGCTACCTACGCCTTAATGGACGGGTATGCCGATACCATCGGATGCTTTAGGCGTCGTCTAAGATCGTGGGCCCGCCTGGCTGAAAAGTCCTCCTAAAAGCTGAATTGATTTGTATTCGTTTGCGTTTTAAATGTTACAAATCATGGTGAATGCTAGGAGAGACGCGCAGCGATTTTAAATGTTGTATCTGTTTCTCATTTGGATAATGATTAAATCCTACTCCTGCTCCTCCTTCCCTATCCTCGTCATCAGCAACGCCATCATCATTTTTTAATCATCAACATCAATGTTGTCATCATCTTCGTCATCATCCTCATTTAAATCCAAATCTAAATTATTATCGTCAATATCATTATTATCATCAATTTCATCATCAACGTCATAATTTCAATTACAGTGTATTATTACTAGTGTTGTCATGATAACCATCATCGTCGTCGTTGTCGCAGTTTTACTATTCGTCGTTATCATCATCTTCTTCACCACCAACTGTTAAAAGAGACTGAAATAAATCCAACACGATAGCTACTATTTTCCGGACGTATCCGGACACCTACCCCCTGAACATCCACCCCCGGATAACCACCCCCAGTCAACTACCCCCTTGGACAACTACCCCCTAGGGCAACCACCCTCTAGGATTACTACCCCCTGGGACAACTACACCCGGACAACTACCCCCAGTAAACTACCCCCTAGGAGAACTACCCCCGGAAAACTACCCCCTACGACAACTATCCCCGGGCAACTACAACTCGAACAACTACCCCAGACAACTACCCCTCGAAAAAATACCCCCTCGGATGTCCAGTGTGGATGTGTGGAAAATCAACCTAGAATAATTTAGATTAGCTTTGTGTGTCACCTTTTGAAATGTACGAATATAACAATGAGGTATTAAAAACGTAATCAGAACATGATTTTTAGCGGGCATACAATACAGTACTAAATTGCCCTTTCCTTGATCAGTTGACTTTTCGAAAATAGTTACGAGCGTGCTTTCTGAAGATTCTATGTCGGCACGTTAACTGTTAAACAACTAACATATAATTCAAACACAGTAGCAACTATTTTCGTAAAATCAATTTAACGCAATTTAAATTAGCCTTGTGCGTAACCTTTTGAAATGTACGAACATAACAATGAGGTATTACGTAATCAGAACATGATTTCTATCGGGCATACAATAGAGTACCGAAATTGCTCTTGACTTTTCGAAAATAGGTACGTGCGTGCTTTCTGAAGATTCTATGTCGGCACGTTCACTGTTAAACAAATAACATATAATTCAAACATGGTACCGACTATTTTCGGAAATTCAACCTAAAGCAATTTAAATGTGTGAACATAACAATGAGGTATTACGTACATGTAGTCAGAACATGATTTCGATCGGGCATTCAATAGAGTACTAAAACTGCTCTTGAGTTGATCTGTTGACTTTTCGAAAATAATTGCGATCGTTTTTTCCGAAGATTCTACATGTCGGCATGTTGAGGTGCAGAACGTAGAGCGAATAAAATGTCATAATGTATGTGTTGGTGAGGATGAGCCCAAGGGGGTAAGTTCTTTTACCAGTGTATTCAATAGGTCAGCACACTCGTAAACAGTGGGGTATGGTGCAGGCGCGGATCCAGGATTTCTTAGGGGAGGGGGCCCAACTTTCTTCATTTTTTTTTGCTCCCGAAAATTTGAAAATCGCGCCGGCCGAAAAGTCGCTCAGTGGGGGGGGGGGGGGGGGGGGGGGGGGGGGTAGTGAACACATTTTTTTTTTTTTTTTTTTTGGTCCTCGAAAATTTTTCGATTTGCACCCCCCCCTTGAGCGCCAGGGGGGGGGGGCCCAACCCCCAAAAAAGGTAAAAATCACGTGATTTTACATGATTTTTTTCTCAAGGGGGGGGGGCCCGGGCCCCCCGGGCCCCCCCCCTGGATCCGCCACTGGTATGGTGGGTCCAGGCATCGGGAGGGGAGGGCACTGGTATCATAGGGGAAGGGGGAACAGGTGTAGAACAGTAAACTAATGCTCCTCCATCTAGCATATAAGTATTGGTGTGTACTGCAAGGTTCTGGAATCATCAAAATGATAAGAAATTTGGCCCAGTCTTGGTAAAGTTACAAGCACTGTACACAGAAACATGTATATGGGACTACCCTATATCTATCCAGTCCAGATATATATAATAATTTACCAAATAATAAGTAGGCGGTTTCCCGGCAAATTGTGTATGATCACGTATTAGTCAAAACATATTCTTTCACATGATTGGTAATACGAGCTTCCATTTCATTTTTTTGAGAAGGAGGCGTTTCCAAAACTGGTCTTTACCTTTAATTGTTTCTTTTTTCTCTCTCTTTCTTACCATGTCTCCTTGTCTCTGTGTCGCTGTCTGCCCCCTCGCCCTCATTATCCTCCTTTACTCTAATGTCCCGTTCCCTTCCACTCAGTACAGGAATTATACAGTAAATATCGCCTGTGGAAAGGGTTGTATCATCATATTTCACCAGTTCACGTTACCGATTTCCCTTCTCCCATCCGTTTACTTCTCTTCATTTTGACCACTAATCACCATTTATGGGCACGTGCCCTGTGCTCCCACGTAGCTTGGCCACTGTGTATAATTATTAAAGCACTGCCCCCTCACCTACTCCGGGAACGGAGGGACCGCATTCATGTTCCCTAAATATCTTTCCCTTTCTCTCCCCTCTTTAGTTCTTTCTTCCGTACTCTCTCTCCCCCTCTTTACATCTCTCTACATTTCTCTCTCCAGTTCCCTCTCCCTCTTTGTAAATACTTCTCTCTTCAATACACACAAAAACTCTCTCTCGCAATTGCTCCTCTATGTTACATGTATCATCATGGACGTGTAATCCCCTCTCCCCCTTCTAACCTGCATAACCTACACTAACCAATGTTAAAGGCGAGGGAGAAATCTATTTCCCGTCCCTCTGGTGTTAAATACTTGCCTGTACCCGTTGATGACAATGTGTTACATTTTGACTGTATAATAATTATACCCTCCCCGCACCTTGATTAACTTTCGAAAACACTTTACACATGAGAGAGATATCAATGCCAGACGTATATTCCAATGACTTATTAAACATTTTGTTGCAAACTCTTTGATTCTCTTGCAAGTAAAAAATTATATTAATCTGATGAACGATCTGGTAGATAAAAATACATTAGTGATATATTGAGGAAGACAAAGAATTGGTATTAGTATCTAACATATTTAAAATGAAATCAAAAGTCATGTCGCTTTATTTCTTACATCATTCAGAGTATCAACTACATGAATACACCCCGCCATTTTCATATAGGCCTACATGGTGACAATTGCATATGACTTAAAATATCAAATACAATTTCTATAATCAACTAACATTCGCCAAGTGATATACAGCAAAACATACATTTGCAATTCAAGGATACACAGAAATCAAGAGTTGCTTGATTTGGTATGCCAGCCAAGCCAATATGATATTTTGCACTCAGATACGCCTGCATACTGTACATGTTATTATCGTTTATTTACGTTCAATACGAAGAGCATTTTTGTATAATTTATACAGAGTACTAACGATTGGTGTAACAAGCGCAAAGTAATAAATGTTCATCTATTCAGTATTTTGATTAACATATCAAGAAGCGGCGGAAGTTCCTTTCATAGTTAATCTTTGCATTCCATGTGTATGACCTTATCTATGTACAGCCAAATCAGTTTCTGCTAATAAGCTAACTTAAAATATGTTTTTATCATATTGGCCTACATTAAAGAGAAGGTTGAGTTCTGGGAAGAGGTGAAAAATAATTTGTGAGCATTACTCATTCTTATTATGCAAGTGTGGAAGAACATCAGTTAAGACATGTTCCCTGAAAAACTTGGCTCTTCAAATGCCTTCATATTCTAAATATGCATGTAACATCGTAAAAATCGGGGGGCCGGCTTTTTACGCCACGTGTTCGTGTAGTCCCATATACATCTTTCTGTGCAAGTGTTTGTAACTTTACCAACACTTGGCCACATTTCTTATAATTTTGATGATTCCAGAACCTTGCAATACACACAAATTCTTATATGCTAGATGATCAACCTTTTCTGGTCGGTTCCACACCGTTTCTTTCACAATGCAACACAATGACCAGAACTCAACTTCATCTTTAACACCATAAGTCTTCTTATGTAATCTGTGTATTTTTCCGTTTAAACTAAACATTTAAAAAATAATATTTTTAGGAACTGTAAGGTCGGAATAGCAATAACAGTAAGGTCGGAATATCAAACACGGTACTATGGACAACGACATAAAATTAAACATATGACATATGAAAACATATAATGGATGAAATCAGAATTATAATCCCCACAATTACAAAGAACATTATTATATATCATAGGAAAACATGTAGCAAATAATATACAGCAATGCAATGTACTAATGGTAGAACGCCTGGTATGCTTCCACCAGGGTATAGGTTTTAGAAGAGATGGTCTTAAAATAAATTCATGATATAATTAAAAAAATTCTCTCTCTCTCTCTCTCTCTCTCTTTTGTTTCTTTCTTTTATTTTAGTTTTACATGCATTCAAAACATTAAAAAAACAGTTACAGATACTTCTTCTTGGTTTTATATCTGGTTAAGCAACAATCTAAAACAAAATCGAGAGCTGATTGTGTTTCATGATTATAAACACTGTTGTATACCTTAGTTTGACGGCATCACCAACATGAGAGGAAATCGACTCACTCATTCTTGCTGAAAGTCACATGCTCAACCCCCACAGATACACACACACACGCACACGCGCACGAATATACACGCAAGCACACGTGGCAAGACAGTTTGGTCCGAATTCTTTAGCTATATCTTGTCATATTTCCAATTTGAAGAATTTAAATATGCATTTTTGTTCTTTGTTATATGCAATTTTAGGTGCAACGCCTATTCATGTTTAGTGAATGTAGGTCATCTATTTCCTTTGTTGATCGATCCGTCTAATCTTTCATATCCTTACGGTGTACATCGATTGGCCTATATTCTGTTCCTTAACCCTAAAAAGGCCGGGTTATTTGAGGTGTTAGTACGGGCAGGGGGGGGGGGGGGGCATTATATCCCCCCCCAATAAGATCTCGGTCGTGAAGCGACCGATCTCCGCGAAAATTTGCACGCACGTCAAGTGAAGTGTATATAATACTATGGTAATTTCAATTTTTAGAAAAATTCACTCATTTTCATATTTATGGTAATTTATGCAAATAAGGTCATACAAATCACATTTTTACCCATAAGAAATTTTATCGAACGAAGGGCGATATAAATGGTTTACATTCATCAGTGACATCACGAGTTCGCGGCGGCTTCTCTTCTGTGATGACCCTTAGCGGCATCTTGATAGAAAACAATAACATGCCGACACCCTTTGAGTCAGCCGCGCGGCTTCTTTCATGTACGCGTATCTATAAAAGGAATGTGCGCAATGTATGTTTCGAATTTATATATGGAATTATTTTAGCCGGGATATATTGGTTCTCACGGTGTTGGCGTGAGAATCCTCATTCACCTTGCAGATTTTTTAGAGGATGGTCATAGACATTATTCGGTGGCAAATTAATTTATTGGACTTCATTGAGGAAACATTGTAGTCGACAACTATTATACTTCGATTCCACATTGGATTTACAGAAGGGAACATTTTAATACAACTTGGTTCTTCAGAGTAATTATATACGGCGACGGGATTTTGAATTGTGTACATTTGGAGTCCATAACTGGTTAATTTTATATTAGCCACATAACTTTGTTAATTGTATCATCGCGTCGGGAATTATAATGCCGAAGGCTAAGCAGAAGTCCAGGTGGACAACTGTTGACCGAATTGGGTCCTCACGTCCAGGGGCGTAGACAACGGGGGGGATGAGGGGGATGCATCCCCCCCACCTCACAAGGTGGGGGGGATGACATGTACAATCATCCCCCCCAGGTTTTGGGGAATGATATTTGCTTACTTAATAAGTCATAATGATGATAATAATAGTAATAATAATAATGATAACAATTATAATATTAATAATAATAATAATTATGATGATGATAATAATTATCCTCATCATTATTGTAATTGTGTTTATTGTTATTAGCCGCATTCACACGGTGAAAGCCAATTCAGACGGTAAAAAAAAGAAAAGCTTACAAGTATTTTGTGGTTATCTTGTGGTTGGAAACCACAAGATAACCACAAGATTAAACAGGCGCGGATCTACGGGGGGGGGGGGGTTTAGGGGGTTTAACCCCCCCCTTGGGCGGCCCAAAAAACAAACAAAACAATAAAAAAGGGGAAAAAAAGAAAAAAAAGAAAGAAAAAAAGAAAGAAAAAAGAACGCACGCTGGAGAGAAACCCTTTCAAGTGCAAATATTGTGAGAAGATATTCAACTCATCTGGTAACTTAACCAAACACATGATAACTCTGGATATAACTGTGTATTTAACTGTTACTTGATTTAAAAAGACGTTATCATGCACTGCTTTTTATGGTCTCCATTGTGTTAATAGATGCCAGGAAAACATCACTTACGGGGTTCAAATAAACACCCCCCAAAAAATCGGCTCGCCGCTTCGCGGCTCGTGGACGATGCTCCGCATCGTCATTATTTTGGTCACCCCCCCCTTAGCAAAAGCTAGATCCGCCCCTGAGTCATCCCCCCCAGGTGTACGAACCTGTCTACGCCACTGCTCACGTCCACGGAGAACTGCGACTGCAACAGCTCCGCCTTCCCAGCCCGTATCAGAGCCTCTCGTCCAGGCACCGCAGCCGAACCCCGGAGTGGAGCAGCGGGGACCGGGTCCATCCGCAAGTGAGTACGATTTTAGGCCGTTTGTTTGCGCGGGTAATGATACATTAAACTCAATTGGAGGCCCTGAGCAGGCGCAGCAGGTGGGGCTGATGATCAATGACCCTCCCTTGTTGGCAACTCCTCGGGAGCTGCTGGGGTCAGCTGTTCCTCGCGCATTGCGGGATAGAATCTGGAAAGGCGAGTTTGTTGATTTAGGGGCCTTGCTAAAAAATGTCCCCGTGCCAGACGGCAGCGCACCCACGGTTATTGCCCTGTCAGGGTCAACATTTTGGATCGGCCAGTAGCACGATTTATTTACATTCTTTCAGAAAAGGCGCGGCCACATCAGCCGCTATGACCGGTTCTGACGCAGGGGAAATTGAGAACACGGGGCACTGGTCCTCGGACGCGCATAAGAGATATGATCGTATTAATATGCTACCTGTTGCATAATTCATGATGTATTGTACCATATTACTTCTTTAATCATTTGAGTTTAAGGAAGCGTGTTAAGACATATGAAAAACTTTCGTTCATCTGCTCCGCACGCATCGCACCGTGAGCTACAACACGTGAAATTCCTTACCATTTCATGCATTACCTACGCTAAATCACAGCAACAGCCTAACTGAACCCACTTTTAATACCATCTCGGCCGGTGTTTTAAAATTCAATGTTTTCTCTTTATTATGATATAAATTTGAAATAATTTCATTCATGGGGAAAGGTTGCACTTTTTGCTTAAAAATGTTTCAAAAAAAAAAAAAAAAAAAAACCTTTCACGACACTTTCTCTATGGAGGTCAACCGATTTTCGCCCAAAATTCGTCAACTCTCCATACTCATCTTGGCTGTAGAACTGATACGATGGCCGAATTGCACCATCTCGCATATCAAATTGAAGCTGAGGGTTTAAAGATTCCAGTTATGTATCATTCATTTTGATTGGATAAGAGGAAAAGGTTGCACTTTTGCATCCAATGATTTGCTGTCTCTTAGGCATGTTCCTTTTTGCGCAAGAGCATGAAATATGCCACACTACACGAGTTCCATAGACGTACACATTAGCGTGCGAACTTTTGCGTTGCATGTGATTTGAAACGGCACGTCTCCTCTCGAAATGTTCTCCGAACCGGTCCATTTTGTGTAGTTATTCCTATCAATATGTGAGTTTCAGCCTTAAATATGGAAAGAAGAAGACATGTAGACTGTCGTAATGATAATTAAATGGTGATACATCATGGATTTGTTGTGTAATTTGCCAGTGACCAAGAAGAAACACAAAGGATTTTGTAAAATTGTTCATCGTAAACCTCAGACCGTGAGAGAGGAATATTCCATTTGATTGTGGGGTTAGATATTATAATTAGTGAACTCCTTGATATTGAATTATCGATATGAATTCATTCTTCAACAGTTTTAAAGTCTTGTTATTGTTTTCGTGTCGTCTTAGAGTTTCATTAAAAGACATAAACATGCAAATGAAATCGTCCTTGTTTTATGTTTATGTTATGAACAAGACCCATTCTCCCTATTTTGTCATAATGGACGCACCCAGTGACCGGTCGACCCTCTGTGTTACGCGCCAGTGCACACTGCGGCACTTGGTGCGAAGCTCTGTGCAGAGTTGACCGGCTCGGTGACCAATCCATTTTATGAACGAATTCGCCCAAAACTTTTCCATATGAAAATTATCAGTTATTTGGGTTGACCTATATGTTTAAATAGTATGTATAATTGACTCATGTTTATGCATGAGGCAGTTGAAGATCAATATTGTTACATTTTATTGGTGATTTTGAAACGAGTTATCAACAACAATGAGCTGCCGGAAGTTTTTTCTTTCATTCCTGCTGTAGGTTGCCAGTCAAGTACGATCCTGCTCATAGGCGATTCCATGATCCACTGGCTAGCCGCCTTCGCGCATCGTGAGGGAAAACAAGGTTTGGGGTCGTCAGCCAACGTCTTTTGGAGAGGAAGGAGGGGCCGTAAGCTAGGTCAAGTTATTGGTTATGTCCAATGGGTGCTGCCCTATATCTAGATTTCCTCTCCGTCGCACATCGTTTTGCACGTGGGAACAAATGACGTCGGGCGAGCTAAAAAACAAGAATTTTCGCTTTTGGATACAACGCTCGGACGATTGCACGAACACTTCCCCAATGCCCTCATCATTTGGTCGGATATTTTGCCGCGGATTTACAGCGGCTTCAGTAAATATGAGCAGCCCAAAATCGATCGGACGCGGCGAGCATTAAACAAGCACGTTAGGTGCATATGCCGCACGATCGGGGGGCAGTGCTTTGACTCACCTGGATATCAGGCACGAGCGGCGCGATCTGTTTAGGAGAGATGGCATTCATCTCTCCGAGACTGGAAATAATATGTTTCTTCATAGCCTTATTAAGGGGTTGGAACACATTGCATATACTTTCGTGGAGTTTTTTGAAGTGGTTTTGATTTATTGAATAGTATTCATGAGCTTGGTCACAGTCGTGTCCATAAGGTGTGTTTTTAATTTAATACCGTTTTCGGTAAAGAATTTATTCAAGCCATAATGAAACGTAGTAATCACGTTTGTTTCGGGTAATTGGTCTATTTATATTTAGCTCAAGCTTTGAAATTACAAAACTCGTACGTTATAGCAAAAGAGACTTATCAGGCTAGTGGTTTTTATTAAGATGTTAAGTTGATTTATTTAATGTACATATATATGTACGGTATATATTTCCCCATTTTGATGTTTAAAGGTAGTTATTATGTTTCGGGTAATTGGTTTATTTAGCTCGAGCTTTAAAAGCATAAAACTTTTACGTAACGCGAAAGAGACTTATTAGGCTAGTGGTTGCTATTAACATGTTAAGTTTATGTACATATCCGCATTTTGATGCTGTGTATTTTAGTTAATGGAAATTATAAAGCGTTTTCATGAGCTTGGGCACATTTGGTACCACGAACGTGTTTTTCATTGAAGACTGCTTTTGGTTTAAAACGAAAGGTAGTTATCATGCTATTTTGGTTAATTGGTTGATTTAGCTCAAGCTTCGAAATTTTAAAATGTGGGTATTGAAAAGATATTATGTATTATGGTAATTGGTTGAATGCATTATGTTCACGTTTAATTTCGTGTACTTTGTACATATATATATAGCCGTTTTGTGGCTTCGTTTACTTTACTTACCGATTATTGCAGAGTGTTTTCATGAGCTTAGTCACAGTCGTGGCCATAAATGTGCTGTTAACTTATAGTTTTTGGTTGGAAATGTAGTTATCACGTTATTTTGGCTATTGGTTGGATTCAATATGTTCACGTTCAAGTTTGTGTACTTAGTTCATATATATATATAGCCGTTCGTGGCTTTGTTTTACTATACTTACTGTTATTGCAGAGTGCTTTCATGAGCATAGTCACAGTCGAGGTCATAAAGGTGTTTTTAATTTATTGTTTTTGGTTGAAAACGAAAGGTGGTTATCACGTTATTTTGGTTAGTTGGTTGATTTAGCTCAAGCTTCGAAATCGCACAACGTTGGTATTGAAATGAAATTAAGGTAATTGGTTGAATTCAATAGGTTCAAGTTCGTGTTCGCGTTTAAAACGCGTAGTGAAACGAAAGTAACCCATTAGAATTTAGGGTGAAATTACTATGTCAGTTTATATGCGTACATTACGCGATAAAAATATATACGCTCAGTGGCGGCGGGCGGTGCCCGTGTGGCGGAAATTGGCATTTTTGCCTCTTCGCATATATATATGTGTATGTGTATATATGTTAATATATACATATAAAGGTTATTATGTGTATTATACACTGCTGCAGAATACCCCATGGGAAGGTTGTGTTTTGGAGAATATGATTTGGATTATTTTAATTGGCCATTGTATCTTGCAGAGCTCAATATTTATTGGTTTCCGGTAAGGGCCCCGATGATGACAGGTATCCTGTCTTTTATTTATAACATGTACCCGCCTGTAAAGTAGGCATCTGTTCGCCTGTTTAATGCAGTGGAACTGTGTGTCTTCTTTGTATGCAGAGGGGTGTTATACGTATAGCCCACTTTGTGGTACTCACAGTTAAATTCCATATGAGAAGGTAAACTCTGTTCGCCCTCTTTAATGAGGAAACAGTGTCGCCTTTTTACGGGCTGTGGGGGGTTGTACACAAGTTCTCGTCTGTTGGTGGCCCTGATGCAGAGAGTACTTTGGATTGGACATGCCGGCTCCATCCAGTTTTTCAGAGCTCAATATTTATTGTTTTCCGGTGGGGGCCCCGATGATATTTATAACATGTACCCGCCTGTAAAGTGGGCATCTGTTCGCCTGTTTAATGCAGTGGAACTGTGTGTCTTCTTTGTATGCAGAGGGGTGTTATACGTATAGCCCACTTTGTGGTACTCACAGTTAAATTCCATATGAGAAGGTATTAAACTCTGTTCGCCCTCTTTAATGAGGAAACAGTGTCGCCTTTTTACGGGCTGTGGGGGGTTGTACACAAGTTCTCGTCTGTTGGTGGCCCCGATGCAGAGAGTACTATGGATTGGACATGCCGGCTCCATCCAGTTTTTCATGTGCAGATACTTGTATAAATTGATCAAAAGATTCGAAAATGATACCCGGGTCCTTCCCTGGGGCGGATTGGAGCAGTGTAACGTTTAAGTAAACGTATTTTATATTCAGTTGGGAAAGTTTGTGTCGTAGTTGTTATTATTGTCATGATGTTGATATTCAGGGTAACAAGATTCCATCCTCTATTAAATCTCAAGTACCCGCAAAAACGCATCCCGTTTCATTTGTTACTGTGAATGTAAGAAATTTTATCGAACGAAGGGCGATATAAATGGTTTACATTCATCAGTGACATCACGAGTTCGCGGCGGCTTCTCTTCTGTGATGACCCTTAGCGGCATCTTGATAGAAAACAATAACATGCCGACACCCTTTGAGTCAGCCGCGCGGCTTCTTTCATGTACGCGTATCTATAAAAGGAATGTGCGCAATGTATGTTTCGAATTTATATATGGAATTATTTTAGCCGGGATATATTGGTTCTCACGGTGTTGGCGTGAGAATCCTCATTCACCTTGCAGATTTTTTAGAGGATGGTCATAGACATTATTCGGTGGCAAATTAATTTACCCTCCACCAACCCCAACTTCATTTTCCTCCTTACGTTTTTCAAGTGTATTCGATAGTATGTTTTACTAAATATTAAGTGGTCAGGAAGCGTGTCAAGTGATTAACATAATGGATTAATCATGTTTGTTTTTTCCCCTCAGTCAAGTAATCTTGATGTCGAAGCAATGCTTGGCAGGTTGGGGCTTTCCTGCATTACAATTAAAGGAGATTTTATATATAACAACGTTGTTAATATAGCTGAGTAACAATTTTGGTCTCGGCTCGTTATACCATATTTTGTCGTTGTTGTTAATTCGATTATATATATTGGCATTATTGTTTTGCAAGCAATACGATTTTGTAATAATGGTTTTGTTGGTCTAGGAGATAAGTTATGATTGACATGATATGTGTTTTGTCTCACAGATATAAATGCAATAATGCATGGAAATTGTTTTACATGCTTTAGGTCAAGCAATCGAATATATACGATACAGGGTAATCTCGATTAAAGGAGATTTCATATGTAACAATGTTGTTAATATAGCAGAATAACATTCCTGGTCCCAGCTCGTTATATTATATTTTGTTGTTACCTGTATTAGGTCCATGATTATATACAACGGCATTTCTGCTGTAGCATGGTAAATTTAACGGGACCAATTAAGAACCTCGTTATACCGATTTATCGCTGTATACAGTGGGTTTAACATTATTTAGTGAGTGTGTTAACGAATTAAAGGAGAATTGTATTCCCAAAGGACATGCAGGGTAATGCTATATCAAATTGAAAGTTTACTCGGATTTGGAGCAAATTGCTTGGTCGCACGAATATCTGCGGTTTTATAATGAATGGCTCCGCAGTCGTGGGCCGTGAGGGAATTTTGTCCCGGTCATTTTTCTCAGATCAGTGGTCTGAAGATTGGGTTTGTTTCGCCCTCACCTCATCCGAAAGGGGGTCACAGAGTGGCCTCGGGGGGGGGGGGGGGATCTAAACACGCGAATTGTTGGAATTTGCGTTGTGACATGTGTAATTGGCATTTTTGCCTCTTCGCATATATATATGTGTATGTGTATATATGTTAATATATACATATAAAGGTTATTATGTGTATTACACACTGCTGCAGAATACCCCATGGGAAGGTTGTGTTTTGGAGAATATGATTTGGATTATTTTAATTGGCCATTGTATCTTGCAGAGCTCAATATTTATTGGTTTCCGGTAAGGGCCCCGATGATGACAGGTATCCTGTCTTTTATTTATAACATGTACCCGCCTGTAAAGTAGGCATCTGTTCGCCTGTTTAATGCAGTGGAACTGTGTGTCTTCTTTGTATGCAGAGGGGTGTTATACGTATAGCCCACTTTGTGGTACTCACAGTTAAATTCCATATGAGAAGGTAAACTCTGTTCGCCCTCTTTAATGAGGAAACAGTGTCGCCTTTTTACGGGCTGTGGGGGGTTGTACACAAGTTCTCGTCTGTTGGTGGCCCTGATGCAGAGAGTACTTTGGATTGGACATGCCGGCTCCATCCAGTTTTTCAGAGCTCAATATTTATTGTTTTCCGGTGGGGGCCCCGATGATATTTATAACATGTACCCGCCTGTAAAGTGGGCATCTGTTCGCCTGTTTAATGCAGTGGAACTGTGTGTCTTCTTTGTATGCAGAGGGGTGTTATACGTATAGCCCACTTTGTGGTACTCACAGTTAAATTCCATATGAGAAGGTAAACTCTGTTCGCCCTCTTTAATGAGGAAACAGTGTCGCCTTTTTACGGGCTGTGGGGGGTTGTACACAAGTTCTCGTCTGTTGGTGGCCCCGATGCAGAGAGTACTATGGATTGGACATGCCGGCTCCATCCAGTTTTTCATGTGCAGATACTTGTATAAATTGATCAAAAGATTCGAAAATGATACCCGGGTCCTTCCCTGGGGCGGATTGGAGCAGTGTAACGTTTAAGTAAACGTATTTTATATTCAGTTGGGAAAGTTTGTGTCGTAGTTGTTATTATTGTCATGATGTTGATATTCAGGGTAACAAGATTCCATCCTCTATTAAATCTCAAGTACCCGCAAAAACGCATCCCGTTTCATTTGTTACTGTGAATGTAAATCATATATTATTCAAATTTTAGCATTCTTTTTCATTACATATTATCATTAGACCATTCGGAATAATATTACGACAACAAATTTGGAAGAGCCAGCTTATTCCTTATGTTATCTCTTGTTTTGATAATTTCTTATGTAATTCATTGTTTTTTAACTTATGTATTTCATTGTTTTTGTTGTTTTTATTTCATTTCTAACTACAATTTAACTATTTTGACTCCCAAAACAACCACCTAAACTTTAAACAAGAACCAATAACCTTTGTTTGATCTATTTTTAGGAAAAATGACTTTTCCATATGTTTTGTACACAAATCACGAAAATGAGCGATTTTCGGGCTGACATGCAAAGAAAAAAGGTCACGTGACCTTGTAATCGTAGGTCCGATTTTCAAAAAAAAATCTTTTAAAAGTTGCGCAAGACTCGAAAAAAAAAAGTCAGCGAGCGGCGGGGCGCCATCCATATGCGTTCTCGAACAATCAGAAAAATCGTGGGGGGGGGGGGGCATGACCCCCCCCCGGCCTTATTAGGGTTAAAAGACTGTCAGTGTGGCCTTATCATAAAAAATCCACGTAATTTAAATGTCTTCGACTACATCATTTAGAATTACGCTATTTACTGCTTATTACCAGGTTGTTACATTACACAAAGTCTATGTTATACCTAGCGGACAATAAATTGTGTATATGACTAAGAAAAAATGTAGAAGAAATTGAAAATATTTTTAAAAGACACCACGGAAATGACAAAGTAAATGGAAAGTATAACAATAAATTAAATGTAAGTGAACCTTACTTGATGAAGGTTCTATAGTGATTCCTTATAAACTGAGTGCTTTCTGGGAAGCATCCATTATTATCTTTACGAGGAAAAGGAGCAATATTTTCTCCAGGGATGTATCAGTAAGAACGAGTTGAGAAATCATATCTTCTTCGTAACTTATGATTCCGCCTACATGGCTTGTATCCAATGTTGTGGATTCCTCGTTTGGTTTCCCACCATAGGATACCAGAGGAGCTATCTCAGACATATCTTCAGGTAGGACTTGCATTTCATGGCTGGGCGATTGCTCATGAGGTTGAATGTTGCTTACGATGTTCATATCATCACCAGGATGAACTTCTTCAGAGGACACTTCTTCAGAAGTCACTTCAGATTCATCTAAGTCCTCTGTACTGCGCTCCGGTGATTGGTCAAGATGTTGACTCCTACTTCCTTCTGTCAAGTCCTCCTGGGTTTTGGAAGCCATGTCTCCAGTACGCCCATCTCGAGGACTGTAGTTACCGCTTGCTGTTTCTTCCTGAAGTACCTGGATGTCAATGTGTCCTTTGGTCCGGTCCTGTTTTAGAGAGGTCTCATCTCTATTAGAGAGCTGCTGATCATTGACGTCTTCGTTGGCATATTCAGCCTCGATCTGTTCTTCTGCTACGCCTGACCAGCAGAACGAACGAAAACAAAACAAAACAAAAATTCTTTCTCAAAACACATCGAATTGGAATTATCTGATTGTGTAGAGCTTATCACAGTAAATGTCAAATTTCTCTTATTGTTATGTTTACCAGCTAGTAGACGAGAACTTGACTTTACTAGTCAGCATCTATTTGGCTTTTTCGTGTGCAAGCTATAACAGGGAAAATGCTAGCTTGAACTAGTACCTAAGCTTTCTTTCTCTGCATTTTCTCTGCATTACGTCACCTTAGTATTTATATCAACAGTGTAAATGTGGTAAATGAACTTGTTTCAGAAAATACTATCAATCTGATTCTAAACTCATGGGACGTAATATACACCAAATATATATAACAGCATATTGCCGAAGTGTTGAATGGGGTCCTTATTACGAAACTGCAATAGTTCGTAATGAAAATAAACGTTACCTTTGCTGAGATACAGGTCTGCAAGGTTGACCAACTTGGCAGCTTGCAGTGCCTTCGTTAGCTCAATCCGTTCATCTTTCCTGGACACACCTCTTCTCCATTGTTTCAGCATATGGCGAGTTCCATCACTGGTAACACGGTTGAATTTCACATTGGTCATGAGCGCTCTTTGTATATCACCATGTAGGATTCCCAGCTGACCAGCAAGGCTGTCGATCTTGGCTTCATCGTAAAGATCGTCAGCTATCTGCTGTAATATGCCGGCAAACTCATCATCTGGGGGCTCCTCTCTAGAATGGTACACGGTAACAAAAAAGACAAACAAGGGGCGGTAGGTATGTTGTATGAACTTAAAAAGTAATAAAAGTCTCTGCTCAGGTGAAGAAAAAAAACGGGGAAAATACGTTCTTCCGGTGATGAGACCATGCTCAACATGCTCAAATAAATCAATATTAATTCATTAAAGGATTTTACCTTTTAACTGTAATCATCATAGATTGGAATGCAGCTAAGATCCTCATTTTTTTGTTAATGAGTTTTTAAACACTTCTATTTCTACATAATTACAGGCGGTCATAGAACATAAGTGCTGCCGTACTTTTGGAACTGTTATTGACAGTTTAGCACCACTCATTTTACACTTAAAAGTACATTCTATAGTAGTTTTGTCACTATTAGATTAATAATGCGTTCATTGTCATGTAAAGAGTAATTATATTTCTTCTCACCCTGCTTGTAATGTATCACTCCTTCTCATTCCTACAATTGAATTATCCTCAAATGATGATGTGCCTGTTATGAAGGAATGAAGTCAGATTGAATGAGTATAAGAAAACAAGTTTAATTGATATTTGTCGTTCACTGTAATCCTCCATAACCTTGCACTTCGCCAATAATACAGGTCAAGGTAAATCGCTATCTCACACACCGGGCAAGTATTAGCCTATCCGTTATGCGCCGGGCTTTATGGCAAATATACTGATCGTTTTATGGAGACTGACAACGGCGCGGGCGTCAGCCAGAGCGCCTTTCATCACTGGTGAACTCATCATTATTCATATATGTGTATCGTATGTGTGACGAGCGTATTACCATGCATGATTCATAAGACTAGCCTTATTTGGTGATCAATCACTTTGATTCAACCAATCAAATATCATCTCCAGGTTCCTCATCGCTCATTGGCTTATTTTGGTCCATGCTACATAAATATTCATGAAAGAGCTTTACACGGGGTTCGTAGATTTTCTACGAACAAAACAATGTATATAAAAGAAAATAAAACTTTTCGCATGCACCAGTGATGATAGGCGCTCGGGCTGACGCCCGCGCCGATGTCAGTTTCCATAACGCGAGTAGTATACTTGTAAAGCCCGACACATATCGGATAGGCTAGGCAAGTATCAGAATCACAGAAACGTAGAGCAGCAGAAGTGAGAGCATGCAAGATGCCCTCACACACAGCATGGCGGAAATCATCGGAATCGATGGATAGCGCCGATAAACCCAACAACAACAACAACAACAACAACTATAACACCTAGATCTCTAGGCCACTGTATCTCTATATCTGTAAAGCGCTTAGAGACATCGTAGATGTAAAGCGCTATGAAAAGCGGAATATTGTTATGTTTTTTTAAAACTTCTAAAGTGTCTATAATGCACAAGCATTGTTTCTAGTTTCCTTGGATAATTTTATTGAATGGCGTTAATTTTGGCATAATGACAACAAAAACAAACAGCAAACATATTCATTTAGATTTAGGACCATTATTGACCGTGATAAGCTCGATATTCTAAGTATTTTCAAAGCAGTAAAAATGGGGTAGGGAGCTATAAAGACCATATTTGACTTAATAAACTCACATTATAATTATTTCAAAAAGTGGCCAAAAATGAAATGGGAGTTCTAAAATATAATGTATTTACAAAAAATGGAGTCGGAAGGGAATTTGAGATTGGAAAATAAAGTCTTACCACTCTGAGCTTGTTTTCCAGAAGCCACCCAGTCAATGAAACTCCATTGATGTGTCTCTGCTTTCTTCTTCTGATCTGCTGATCGTATCTCACTATCTAGTTGAATTTTGGTTCTCAGCTTCCAGGTCTCACGCTCAAGTTGCTCCAAAAGCTGTTCCTTATAGTCATGCTCCTTCTTCCAGCTTAATTTTATTGACCGTTTGTCCTTCTCAAATCGCGCTCTGTTTCTCTCTCCTCTTTTTCTTAGCTCTTCAACTTGCTGTCTTAGAGTCGTCTCATTTCGCTCTTTCTCCCCTACAGTTTCCATCAAAGTGTCTATATGCTGTTGCTTAGACTCCAGTTTCTTTGTCATATCTGCTGCCAACAAGTGCTTCTCTTTTTCAGCTTTTGCTCTGTCTTCCTCTCTTTCTTTCTTTAGTTCCTGAAGTTGCTGTGTTAGAGTCGTCTCATTTCGCTCTTTCTCCCCTACGATTGCTGTCAAAGTGTCTACGCGTTGTTGCTTAGACTCAATTTTCTTCGTCATTTCTGCTACCAATGAGCACTTCTCTTTCTCAGCTCTTGCTTCTTCTTCCTCTCTTACTTTCTTTAACTGTTTTCGCTCTTCGACCTCTGTGAACATCTTCTGATTTGCTTCTTTCGCCTCTTTCTTGGTTTTCTCGAAGAGTAACCTACATCTTGGATTCGTGCATAACTTCTTCAGTTCATTAGTTGCTAACGTTCTGTCACCTTCATGAAGGCATCCACGTAGAAGGTCAAGCCACTGGAACCGATCCTCATCTGAGCGAATGCGATCAGTTTCAGGTATTTCGTAGATATCAGTGATCCCGAGATACTTCAATACATTTCTCGCGTCGGGGATGTCTCCGGAACGAAATATAGCACATAGATGAACACGGCCTATTCAATCAAAACATATTCAATGAGTTTACTCGAAATAACGACCAAAGTCATGATATTATTATGGAATCTAAATAGCACACATACGTCACATTATATTTTTGTTGGGTGGGGGGGGGGGGGGGTGGGGTGAGGGGGGTTACACAAAGGAATGGAGAAAATATGACATGCTTCTTCAATTATGTGTGTTTTATCAGTATTCTTAGTGGCATGGGGTTTCCTGCCACATTTAAGTTGTAAACAGAATTGGCCAAATCGAGTGATAAAAGTAGGTAGGAGACAGAAAGAGAAGAGTGACAAAGGAATGAAACTGAAGAGGAGCCAGTATCAGGAGTAAATGAAGTGAGTAATGAGATAGTAATACATAAACAACTATGATGCAAATGAAATGTAGTATTTATGGTAGGAAATTTAGTAGGTACAATCATGATAGAATAGACTGATGATATTTTTAATGATATTGTTTAACTACAACACCTTCGACGGAAAAAAGGATGAAACATGATTTGGAAATCTAAAGATCGGTAATTAGTGAAACTTGATAAATAAATAAATGAATGAAATCAAGACCACGTTGGCGTAAATATTCATAAATGAATGATATACGCCAATAAAAACTAAAACAAACACAACAACGATATAATACCGGCAATTCATGTAAGCATTGCCATAATTATATTTAACTTTAATCACCCCCAACCCTCGGCTCAAAATTAGAAAGCTATATCCAATACAAGAAAAAATAGATATTAAGCACCAAATTACATGTAATATTTATATTTTATGCTTAATTTTTGTTTCATCCGAATATAATGTCATAATCGTTCCATATTGTTTACGTTCAAATTGTTGAGTGTTATATGTGGATTGTCAGATCATGGACTTATGTCTCACATGTAGATCCATGGTCAGATGATTAAAGTCAACAATAATTTTTGGGGAATGGTACATGGTAGTAGTGCACATCCTGCCTGTTTCAAATGAATTAACAGGACGGTCTCAAAACCTAAAATCTTGTAAAATCACCGTGATTATTTGGTTGGTTACTAAAGGCCCGGTCACACAGGGAGGACGCATGGGGAACGCACGGCCAGCGCATGGGAAATTTGTAATTTTGACCAGTGCGTTGTCGTGCGCCCAACTTTTGACACCAAATGCATAGCGTGTTGCTAGCGCGCTGAGCGCATACAGGGCGCATACAGTACGCATACAGACCGTACCCAGAGCGCACATGATAACAACTTCCACGAATGCACAGCGTGT
Source organism: Strongylocentrotus droebachiensis (assembly GCA_035222895.1). Lineage (NCBI taxonomy): Eukaryota > Metazoa > Echinodermata > Echinoidea > Camarodonta > Strongylocentrotidae > Strongylocentrotus > Strongylocentrotus droebachiensis. Next base: position 43,289 of record JAVYIG010007258.1, read on the forward strand.
TGCTAGCGCGCTGGACGAATGGTCCACGCATGCACCGCGTTCTACGACGCACGCCCAGCGCATTGGAAATCGGAAAAGGCCCTGTGCCTAACTTTTGTCATGATTTTGGAAAAGCTAGAGAGCTGACACAAAATGCACAGCGTGTAGCTAGCGCGCTGTGCGTATACAGGGCGTGTGCCCCGCGTATGTCTGGCGCTGGTCTAGCGCGCTCAACGCACGTCTGGCGTGCCTTTGGCGTGTACATTCATGCGTCGAGCTCCGCGCACACTTTTGAGCATGCTCAAAAAATCCCGACGCACACAGCGAATGACGACGAATGCATAGCGCTGGTCCAGCGTTGGTCCAGCGCGCTCGACGAACGAGTAACGAGTGATGACGCACGCCTAGCGAACGACAACGCACTGGCCAAAATTGGAAATTTTCCATGCGCCGGCCGTGCGTCCCGCATGCGTCCCCTCTGTGTGACCGGGCCTTAACCGAGGACATGATATGCTATGTGCATGCAAATAAAATCTAATAGAAAAAAATTAAACTTGTTCAAGCATTTTAATGGATGGTATGATTATCAGATTAATGGAGAAATATTGTTATCACATAGGCCTATTATACATAATAACACAGGCCCACACAAGAAGAGGTAAATATCAATATGCAATACGAAGAAAGGAAATGGTATATAAATTACAAAATGAACGGAATAAAGGCTTGTAAGAGTCCACGATTTCAACATGATATAGGAGTTAATGGTGTGTAATTAATTTGGATAATGTAGAAAATTAGACAAGTACTTGATTTCTAGGTCACATCATGATTCATTGTATGTCTTATCTTACTTAAATTCTACTTCTTTTTGTGTATAATAATGCATATGTGGATCGTATTATTTTGCCATGATTATGTTGTTCATCCTTAAAAATTATGTTAGTTTATATATTTCCTCTTCTTTTTTCAGTACAGGGTCTCATGTGAATGGCCTACCCTTTTTTAAATATGTGAATAATAAATAAATAAAAACATTGCTTGACTATAATATCAATTGAAAAGTAGTTGTTTCTCGTTTCTTTTTATGTCCTATTCATTACTGATGAAACATTATTGTGGAGCAGATGTCATTATTGTTAGATACCTACACATTTAATAACAGTGCAAATACACAAAGCACCATAAAACCTGCATATACAAATGATTCATGTGTTATAGTAATCTGGCTAGTAATATTATTTAATTATTCATCTCTTCACTTATTCATTCTTTTAATTAATACAATTGTTGTATTAGTACAACATTGTTTAAAGATAAACCTCCATATGCTTTACTTTACTATCCTACCTACCATTTAAAGAGAAGATTGAGTTCTAGGAAGTAGTGGCAAACTCACCTGTAATCTTCTTTATGATGTTGATCCATTTTGGGTAATGTTCAATATGACGCGAGCTGAAGATATAAATGAAAAATGCACCGATTCAGAACCGTTATTATTCACGAGGTGATAATTAAAGGGTTAATGATAATAACATGCATACACTTTGATTCTGCAACCCACCCCCTACCGAAGGCCACCTCAACGAAGATAAAGTGTGTGTATTTGTAATACACTACAATTATAATAATCGTTAGTAGTGTCCTAACACGCAAACCTTATGCATATGACAATGAAAATGTTCACTCTACATCGGTAAGTTCCATCGAATGTTGGAAGATGCAATGTTTCTCAGCACCGTAAACATTCTGTGTAGACTAGGCATCGGATGAGGCCATGAGAGGACAGGTGCTTCCATTTATCAATGGATGGGGAAATACTTCTTGCGCCTAAATGACATTAAATGATTTTCAGTAAAGCTTTCAGTTATACATAAGAGGTCTGAAATGCAGTTTCACCCTTCTTTCTGTATTGTACTTTGGATGCTTCGATCATTTTATATTATACACGTACAACAACACCAACAACATAAATAAATACTAGGCGTATGTTGCATATACCATGTCTTCCAGAGGCGTTTAATGCGAGGGCCATTGTGTTGCCCTCCATTAACATGATTAAGGGGACGGCTAAATCGTTTCTGCCCCCCTAGCAGAATAACAAATATCTTTTATCACAGTGAAAATACAACGCTTCAACATGCAATTATCTGACTTTTTGTTTGTTTGTTTGTTACATGTACTATTAATAGATTTTGACCCCCTTAATTAATGAGCACCTTCTTGAGACAGAATTTTCTTTTGTTAAAGACGGAAATGACGTTGAATATAAAATAATAATGCCCTTTTTGGCTCTATGATGTAAAATATTAACATTCTAAATATCGGTCACTACACTCCCTCGCAAACCAAGTGATGCAGTACTGCGTGTACTTTATAAACCCTGTCTCGACAGGCCCCCAAAGTCAAAATTCGGGGTAAGTGCTAATCTTTACAAAATGAGGTAGGAATTTGTTTTTTCTCGTACCTCTCGCTAGACAAGATGATAACATTACACTCATTATTTTGCCCCAACCTCCCCTTCCCTCCTCCCCAAAAAACTTTTGGAAATACCAAATTTCATTGTTCAAAATCCGATTTATGTTTCTAACTTTGGCGTTACGTTATCGAGCATATTTCCAAAAAACTACACACTTTATGCCAAGGCCTTGGAAGTGTGCAGGTAGGGGCTTTTTATATAAAGGTGGAAAGCTAAACTCGTGTTTGTCGCCCGGCACGCGTAACAACATTTGTATACATGTAATCCATCTATAAAAAAAAAGCATTTTATCGACAAGTAAATCTATTTCTTGTTGCTCGCACCGATGTAAATCGCATTTTAATAATTGGAATATTTCTTATCAGTAAGTAAAGTTTATTTAACCATAAAGTGAAACATTTACATACAAATGAGTAACATAGTAAACATAATACGGTAAAGGACACCCTTAGAAGCAAATTGCTTGTGGTGGGTGTTTCACTGTAATAAAGGGGGTAGGGCACGATCAATTTCGCCACTCCTATCTCACAAAGCTTTATTTCGCTTTAAGCTCTATCTGCTGAGGATGGCATATGCTCAATCTCATTATCATAATTTTTAAGTAGGTTGTGATTTGTCTGTGTGTGTTAATGAAGTCTTGATTAAGATTAATTACAATGCCGTAGAAGCGTGTGAGGGTGTATTTTTCAATTCGTTCGCTACGCTCATTCACCTCCTAATAAACTTACTTTAAAGTTATAAGATCCTAAGTACTGTAGAGAAAGTGAATATTATGAATGTTCTGTCTTATGTAAATGGAGATTCTGAAAATTCTTTTCTTCTTTGCTTGTGCGTTTAAAAATTGCTCAAGAAAATTGTGATTCAAAACCCTTTAAGTCCCATTATGCCTGTGGATGCTATTCTTGACAGTGTTCCTTTTTCTATATATTACACTTTTACCCCACCCTTCTACCTTACCATGCCTAATATATAAGTGATGAACACAACAATGGATATAGATGTACATATAGGATGGCAACGTATCTTTCTTTTAACGAACATATACAAACATTGCTCTTTGGAAATATTATTATTTAAACAAGCGAATATTAGCTTTTGTTGTTTCGGCGGGTTATGGGGTATATATGCAGTTAGTATAGACATAGCTTCTTTTCCGAGTTTAAAAACATGTTAAAAATCGATTTAGAGGTGAGGCTCCTCACAGTGCCTACCCCACCTCCTCCACTCCTCCACATCCCCCTCCAAAAAAGGTGGAAAGGTTTCGACGTGCCGGAACATAATATATACAAAGAGTGTAGAAGCTGTAATTGTTCGTAATGGGCATTTAAGAACTTTCTTCTCCTTACCCCCCCCCCCCCCCTCCCCCTCTCCCTCTCTCCCTATTTTTTTCCTCTCTCTCTCTCTCTCCCCCTCTCTCTCTCGTTCTCTTTATCGCCTTCTATCAACTTTGTAAAGGGGATAATATCAGACATTAGCATGTTCGTTTCGAGTCGTCTTAGTTAAGTAGTGGAATGAAACACACGAACATCGAAAAAAGTCTTAATAAATGGTCATTTTATCGAAGATCATAATGTTTTGGAATAAGAAAAATCATAGGACTACAACTTATTTTTGCTTTTTTTAGAAGTAAATTACAGACTAATTTTCAAAATTCTTTTCTGGTCAGGGCTAACATTTGTGTTTCTTACTATTGTTCTTCTTAGGTTAATATCCACTTGTTTATATTTGTTTTTATTTCGTTCCCATTATACTTTCCTCTTTTAAAGGGAGTTTTTATTGTTTTATTAGCATTTTTGCAAAACATGAGTACTATTGTGTCATACCCTTATTCTGCTCGTTCCCTTGCACTTTCAAATATTTCGTTAGGCAAACATGCTTTAACGAATTTCGAATAGAGTATTTGGAAAAGGACTCTTTGATTCCATCTTTATTATAGTATCATCATTCTAGTTATTCATAAATTATATTAATTATCTCATATTTATTTATTTATTAATTATTCATGTTTTCTTTATAAAAAGCAGGGTAGTCCCATTCAAGCCGCAAGGCCTGATTTACAAGGGAGCCCTGCTGTAACAAACAAATTACATTTCAAATATCTTACAATACACATACAAATACACAAAATATACAATAATTAAAAAAAAACATAATATAAACAAACTATAAAACATTTTATACAAATAGGAAATTAAATGAGAATGGAAGAGGAGAGAGAGAGAGAGAGAGAGAGAAAGAGAGAGGGTGGTAGGAATACTTCATTTTGTGAAGAAAGCAACTGTACGAACATGAATTGCAATTGCTCGACATTTATTTCCGCTTCAAGGCGTTAACATTTAAAATAGGCAATATCTGCCTGTAATACCAATACACATACATGATGCAAATTGCTATGTACGAACATGAAAACTCAGGAACATAATTCTGCGAAACTCAAAACCAAAATACATGTAATATAATCCTATCTGCAATATCAAACTGTGAGAATTAATTTTTCAGAATAATCCTGAGGATCTCTGGTCACGTGATCACCAGAAAGGATAGTAGCTCCTCCCGGTAGCCCCCCAATTCATGGGGCTCTGAACGTGATCCACCAGCAGGATAGTAGCTCCCGCTGATATCCCCCTCTTCTTGGGGTTCCTGTCCCCCTCATCACTCCTAAACGCGGACGCGTATCCCGGCCTGCTTGGCCAAAGATATTGGCAGTCCCGCGTGTTCAAATTAAATTATATAAAATTCAAACCTCTATACCGTAACTGACTTAAACTACCATCCTTGTTCTCTGAATGAATATGTATTCTCTAACCTTGAAAACATCTACAAAAACATACATATAACGATAATTACATGTATACTCGTGATCGATCTCTCCAATCACCCTAACCTCCCAACCATAAAACAACACGTCACAATGACCTGTAACTTGACACACAGGATTAAAATCTCCGTGCGGCCCAGCCTCCCAACCGTAAGACATGTGATAATGGCCTGTAATTAAACACAGGATTAAGTTCTCCATGCAGCCCAACCTCCCATCCGTAAATCATGTGAAAATGACCTGTAGATAAATACAGGATTTAAAGATAAACTTTAGTACTGGTAATGCGATTGCATTGTGAAAGAAAAGGTGTGGAAAGGATCAGAAACAGTTGATCATGTAGCATGTAAGTATTGGTGTGCACTGCAAGGTTCTGGAGTCATCAAAATCATAATAAATTTGACCGAGTCTTGGTAAAGTAACAAGCACATACACAGAAAGCTATGTATGGGACAACACGCATGGTGTCGGGGTTGGTACTACCTTGATTCCTTGTCTTTCTATGCTCATTACTCAGCCAGTATACATTTTCTTCCAAAATTGTTTGGCACATGTCATTTATTTGTAATCTTGAACATTCAGTGTAAGTTTCGTTTGATTCTGTGAGAAATAATTTTCTTTTTTTTTACCAGTACTCAACTTTATCTTTAACTGTCCATGCAGCCCAACCTCCCATCCGTAAATCATGTGAAAATGACCTGTAGATAAATACAGGATTTAACCGTCCATGCAGCCCAACCTCCCATCCGTAAATCATGTGAAAATGACCTGTAGATAAATACAGGATTTAACTGTCCATGCAGCCCAACCTCCCATCCGTAAATCATGTGAAAATGACCTGTAGATAAATACAGGATTTAACTGGCCATGCAGCCCAACCTCCCATCCGTAAATCATGTGAAAATGACCTGTAGATAAATACAGGATTTAACTGTCCATGCAGCCCAACCTCCCATCCGTAAATCATGTGAAAATGACCTGTAGATAAATACAGGATTTAACTGTCCATGCAGCCCAACCTCCCATCCGTAAATCATGTGAAAAAGTCCTGTAGATAACTACAAGGTTTAACTGTCCGTGCAGCCCAACCTCCCAACCTTAAGGCCCGGTCACACAGCCTTTCGCGTCTGTATCGCGGGTAAAATTTCGCGATTTTTTTTTGCCCGCGGTTGCCCGTGGTGGAAAATGTGCAAAAATCGGCTTACCCGCGGTTTACCCATGGTATGCCCGCGGAACAGACGCCGGCGACTGTTCCGCGTCCTTATCGCGGGTGAAGCGCGGCGGTACCGCGGCCTACCACGGGTATAGAAAAGCAGCCGAACCGGGCTGTAGAAATCATAACCGCTCCGTGCTTACACGCGGTACACACGCTAATGCATATTAGCGGTACAGACGCGGTACAGACGCGGAACAAACGTGCTATGACCGTGCTCCACCCGCGATTACCCGCTAAAATTTCGCGTCCTACCGCGTGTAACCACGTCTTAACCGCGGCCGTAGCACGTCCTAGCACGTTCGTTCCGCGGCTGTACCGCGTCTTTACCGCGTGTGTACCACGTGTACCGCCCGCGATTACCCGCGGTCTAAATTTTTGGGCAGCCCAAAACTTTTTCGCGCGGCCAACCGCGTGTGAATTTCTTACCGCGTGTAACGACGGGTAAAGTACGGCTGTATCGCGTCTTTATCGCGACCTCAAAGCGTCCAACGGCGTCTGCTTCACGGGCAGAAATTTTTGGCCGTGATTCGGCCGCGATACGCCCGTGGAGGGCTGTGTGACCGGGCCTTTAAAACGATGTGTGACAATGACCTGTGAACAGGATTAACTCCCCGTGCAGCCCAACCTCCCAACCTTAACAGGGTGTCACTAATAAAATGTAATAGACTCAGTTTAAGACTTCAAGACCACCAGAACCTTACTCAAAGTGTTTACACTAACATAGTGCTAAATACACATACATCCTACCCTGGGCACTTCCTGCCCGGCCCTCCAACTAACTGCATGATCAAAGCTAAACAATACACAATATGCAGCATAACCTCCACGCCCAGTATCTCCATATCTGAACTTCGCCACCTCGTAATGTTAATACTATTCCTGTGCCAAAATACCTGCCCCATACCTTTCTCCTAACCACCTAACCTTAAGGCAGGCTATAGCCAGTGCAGGCAACATAACCACTGTGACCTCTGCCCTGATATACGTCACTCCAACATAACTCCAGCTTAAATCCTTTGTGGTTCTTGACTCGGGACTAAGGCTTGAACTATGTACCAACTTATGGAGAAGGTTATGACTATTTCCTATTTTCAGACATGCCCAATTAAATCCACCTTAATGTACAAGAATTTGCAACTACCTCGCTCCCCAATCTTTGGCCTTGGAGCTGAATGTGTGCATGGATCATCACCCCTGAACAACCATAATACATCATTGTCTTTAACTGTTTCAAACATGTCTGAGTAACAAACCCCCACTAACTATTCCTCATTCGTTGTTACACAACCTCGTAACGTGTGAACCCTAAATAGTCACTTGGGAATGGGTGGGGGGGAAACAATCGACTGCCTTGAACGGAAAATGAAGCGAGAATGGCTATTCAAGGCGCGCTCATTTGCACGCATAACTTTGCCAAATTATTTCCGCACTAGAAAATGTTCACATGCACACCACATGAGTCGGATCTTTACGCGCATGTTTTGATACTTCTGACCCCAAAGTTTGTTGACCTGATTCGAACTCTTGCTTCTCCCAAAATGTGCTGATCAGTTTATGCTGATCACATTATTTTGTGAAGAAAGCAACTGTACGAACATGAATTGCAATTGCTCGACATTTATTTCCGCTTCAAGGCGTTAACATTTAAAATAGGCAATGTCTGCCTGTAATACCAATACACATACATGATGCAAATTGCTATGTACGAACATGAAAACTCAGGAACATAATTCTGCGAAACTCAAAACCAAAATACATGTAATATAATCCTATCTGCAATATCAAACTGTGAGAATTAATTTTTCAGAATAATCCTGAGGATCTCTGGTCACGTGATCACCAGAAAGGATAGTAGCTCCTCCCGGTAGCCCCCCAATTCATGGGGCTCTGAACGTGATCCACCAGCAGGATAGTAGCTCCCGCTGATATCCCCCTCTTCTTGGGGTTCCTGTCCCCCTCATCACTCCTAAACGCGGACGCGTATCCCGGCCTGCTTGGCCAAAGATATTGGCAGTCCCGCGTGTTCAAATTAAATTATATAAAATTCAAACCTCCACCCAATACCTTTTTTTTTTTTTTTTTTTTTGTGATTAATTAATTAATTTATTATTATTATTTTAAAAAAAACTAGATTCAGCTTCTATACAGATCTCGTGAGATCTCCTACTTTCTCCCCCGGTTGCTGTAGGTATTCATCCTGACCTATTTAACCATACACCTATGATGTCATCATATGAACTATGCTCATTGCCGTTCACTTCTACCCTGCCTTGTGTCATGCATTAAAGTTGGGTAACTATACATTTCATGTTGAGGTGTTAATGCATTTGCATTCTAAACTGTTTGGAGCTACTCCTGCTGCGCGAGGAAAGATAGGGGCAAAACCGGCTATTGTGATCGGACTTAAAGATCCGTCGAGCTAGCTACCTTTCGTAGTCGGGAAAATTCCCCTATGGCCCACTGGTTCCTGAAACATTTAGTGCGACCAAGTCTTACTGACTCCAGTCCTTGCCAGCAGACTCAGGCTCCCTTATCACTAGACAATTATAATGTAATGCCATGTGACTTCAGATTTTCCAGATTCAGAATCAAAACATTTCCACCTCATAATATAAACAAAGCCAAAATACATTTACATTGACGAATCATACATCACCCTTTTACATGCGCACTGACTGCCTTATCCCCAGAGGTAAACAAATTTGTGTCACAGTATATATCTTTTATAGATTACTTATTGAAACAAGCATGACTTGACAGTACAGAGTTATATATTCAATGTATCAGAATCTTCCACGACTGAATTACTTTTCAGTGTGTAATAGTATTTATCATGCCTCCCGTTACCTGGATATCATCTTATATTTTCAAACCCAACCTCATGGAATAACCCAAATATAACTCAATTCAACTAATTGACTTTTATCGCTCACTTTAGGTTTTCATAGAATACTATTGACATTAGGCTGAATCTGTTCAGAGAAGGCCAGTGTCCTTGGCTGCAGATTCGAATTTATCGATGAGCATGTCCGAGCCCACATCTGAGAGATGAATTCCATCCCTATGGAACAGACTGTGCTCTTTGGTATCTATATTGTGCACTATCATTGATGTGTTCACCATCTGGGAGATTCTCCTCTTTGCGAATTTGTTAAGTGGCTTCCGCACACCATCCATTGCCTCTTGTGATGTTGGGCCTGGTCTGCTACCGTAGTAAAACAATCTTGGAAGAATACCAGACCAGGCTATGTGGGTTCCTGGCATTCTTGCTCGTAGAGTTTGAATTGCTGTATCGATTGCGATTCTGCAACGGCATGCATCTCTCTGACCCAAGTCGTTTGTTCCCAGGTGAACGATCGCCAGTGCAGGTGGTGCGTTGTAATTCGACCTATTTGTGACCATTCGGGGGAGGTCATGGAGAGTAGCACCTCCTTGACCATGCCACTGTACTGCACCCTTCTCTGCTCCCATGTGCAGGCGGTTCTGTGCAGTGGCTCGCTCTTTGGCCCTTCTTACGATACTGTCCCCCACTTTCCAGACTCGGTTGCGTACTCATCCTGAAATAAAATAGTTAAACTCCCGAAAGTAACATGTTCATATATTTGGGAAGAACAAAATATAAAATTTTCTTGTGAGCTTTATTTTCATAATTGTAATAACTCCCTAGTACTTAGTATGGAGTAAATGTAACTTATCTTATATAGCGCAAATAAACTTCACTGCGCCACCTACCCATCTTCCTAATTTGTTCTGGTGGCACACCATTCAAGGCAGCTGTGGTAGCTGCCCCAATTCGGAAAGAGTGAGACCCATACCGACTAACATTCGCCCCAATTTGCTGAATGTTCTTTTTCAGGACTGCACTGAACTGGTACCTTGTAAGGGGGGAGCCATTCTCATGACAGAATAGTAGACCCTCTACCTGTGGCCTTGCTTAACCCGAGAAATGTCAATCTTTTGGTAGGCCCCTCGGATTTCTCTGCCGCTAATGGAACCCCTAACTCCTCACAGATTCCTTTGAGAACTTGTACCATCTCGAGGCATGACACGCCCCGTGCTCTATTGAACTAACACACAAGAAGTCATCAACATAGTGTATAATCCCGTTTGAGCCACTTCGCTCCCGAACACAATATTCTATGAATGTGGAAAAGGTCTCGAAATACGCTGGAGCACATCTGACCCCCATGGGCAGCATTTGTCGAGATAATATTTCCCCTCAAATTTGACCCCTAACACCTCAAAATCTTTCGGGTGCATAGGCAACAATCGAAAGGCGGACTTAATATCCTCCTTAGCCAAGTCAACTCCCATTCCAGCCTCGGCGACCATCTCAACCGCTGTATCAAATCTAGTATATTCCACTTTACAATGCTCATCTGCAATAAAATCATTCACAGAGTATCCAGGCGGGTATGATAAATGATTGATTAATCGATAATCCCCCGGGGATTTCTTTGGCACCAGGCCAATTGGGTTAGTTCTCAAATTTTTTAGTGGCCTGGACTCAAAGGGACCTATGTATCGCCCTAGCTTAATCTCCTTCCGTATCTTCTCTTGTGTAATGTCCTTGTTATTTTCTGCTGATTTTAGGTTGGGTAAGTCTACTGGCATGCGAGGGCCTGTATAATTCAAACAAAATCCTTCTGTGAAACCACTTTCCAAAAACCTGGCTGCTCGCTCATTTGGGTAGCTTTTTAACAATTGTTGTAGGCTCTTTATTTTAATGGGTGACTTCCCCAAGGATATAACCTGTCCTGTAATCTGTACATCTCTACTGTTACTGTGTATTTCACCTTCAAGCCTGTCCTGATTTCTATTTTTTGTGTGTTCTAGGAATTGCCTTGTTTGGCTAGTGCTAGGGTTATATGTTCGCTTCCATTCCCTCCTGTTGGACCATGGGGCCGATCGCCCGAGTGGACGGTCTTGGCCACGAACTCCCCGAGGAGGTCCCCCTCCCACTACATGAAGGAGCCACAATTCTCCATCTATACCTGCCCAAGATCCACCTTTCTTGTGGTAGCGGTGACGAAATTCGATATCATTATCTCTCCACCCATACCCATAATAGCGCGAAGCAGCAGATCGAATAAGGTGGCAGTATTTCAGTAAGTCTTGTGCGCAATTCAAATTTGCTTCCAAAACAATGCTAGCATACACAAGAAATGCATTAGTCCACAACTCTATGGTTGCAATCTTATTCTTGGATGTCGCGCTGACAGGTTTCAATACCAATCTCCCGTCTTCCTGAGTCATTGCCAAATTCGTCCTTTGTTCGTCTCTAGCTTCCCACTGTGTGTGTGCTGTCACCTCTTGGGCATTCACTAACACATTAAAATCCACATACTCGCCTTTCCATATTTTCTCCCTAATGTTATTGGGAATGGCCGAGCCTAGTCTATCTCCAACTGGCCGTAGTGGGGATTGGGGCGGGGAGTCATTTACTGCGAACCCGGACCTATGCTCGGTATGTGGTACCGATGAATTACCGATACCTGTGTAGCTAGGTCTGCTGTTATTATCATACTGACTTCCGATTGGCCTAGATCTATATTGAATGCCTCTTGAGACATGCCCTTGATTCCCCGACTCCAAGTCAACATGGGGCACGATTGTAGGGAACGAAGTTAAAAGTGGGTTCGCCCCTGTTATGTGACTATTGTCTGCCCCTCTGTGTGGCCTGGGGCTTGTCGTACCGACCCCAGCACTAATGGCTGTGCAATTAGCCATAGATCTATAACTTCGGTTAAAGTAGCATTTGTACTAGTGGGTAGATCAAGATCTAGATCTATCCGTACCTCACCTGTTGACTGTAACTGCAACTGTGATCCCGGCTGTGATGGTTGGGTATTCAGGGCTGCTGCTGGTGGTGGTGGGGTGCTCGAAATTGCTGGTGGGATGCCTGATGCCGGTAATGCCGGGATCGCTTCAGGTAGGCCTACTCCGCTGTCTACTGTTAGCGGCCGAGACTGCACTGCCCGTGCCCTCTCTGTGCTGCTTGCCTGACGACAGCGCCTCGCCCGTCCGTTGATGCTTGTGGGTGAGCCACTGCTGGCCGGAGTTTGCGCTGAATTGTTAGTTTTCTTGCTAATTGAGCTGGCTCTAGTGCCCTTCCGACTCTTTTCAGCTGTACTCTGTCTTTTCTGCTGGGCATTAGCACCGCCATTGGCGCACTCATTGGTCTTTCTCTTTCCCATTTCGCTATTCTTTTATTTTTTTATTTTTTATTTTTTGCAGCTCTAAAACAATCGACTGCCTTGAACGGAAAATGAAGCGAGAATGGCTATTCAAGGCGCGCTCATTTGCACGCATAACTTTGCCAAATTATTTCCGCACTAGAAAATGTTCACATGCACACCACATGAGTCGGATCTTTACGCGCATGTTTTGATACTTCTGACCCCAAAGTTTGTTGACCTGATTCGAACTCTTGCTTCTCCCAAAATGTGCTGATCAGTTTATGCTGATCACATTATTTCGAGCGATCGCAAAATCAACTCACTTATAGTTTGTAGTGTGGTCTAAAATGCCGCAGTATCAGCTTTAACAGTAAGTTTCAAGAATTTGTTAGACAGGTGTTTGATGTTGACCTTCCTTCTTTGTAATTCATTAATCGTAGGTCGTATAACTAAATAAAAAGCGTCTCAATTAAAACATGACAGAAATCTAACAACTCACTTAGTTTTGAGGCTATATATCAGCATTTTCTTTACAGGGACCAATATCTTGGAAATTAAAAAGTTTTTATGAGGTCATGTGACATTCGACCACCTCGAGTCATCCAGAAATGGGTGCTTGCTAAGGCACCACCTACTGATGTCATAGGCGTACTAGTATTGTCATAAGGGGGGGGGGGGGGGGACCATCCCGTGTTTTCCTTTTTGCAAGAGAGTGACTGATTAAAAATAATGGAACTTCCAATTTCGTGCTATTTCGTTATTATAAAAATCGGGCATCTTGCTGCCCGAATAAAGATAAGTTGACGATTGCCCGAATAATGGAACGTCCAACCCTGCAACCAAACAGTAGACTTTCAAGTTTTGAATGTTGATAAGCAATACTCTGTCTACTTCTTCCTCAAATAGGTGCAAAGATAACGAACCCTCGCGGTAAATATAGACGGGAAATTTGGTAAGATACACGAATGTTGAAATTCCTTTTAAAAAGTTAACCTTATTTGTAAACACATTTCAATTAGAGCAAAGCTATTATAATTAATGTTGACCCCTTCGTATGGTCTATGCTATGTTGGGGCGCAGAACTACACGATCCCGAATCAGCATAATTATACGATAGATTAAAACGACCATGATTTTGAAAATGATCGTGCTTTAAAACTTCAACAAGTCCTTTTCCAGTGCACCGTTTGTTTTGTATTTTGGGGTCTATTCTCGTTCTACAGTTCTTCTTCTTCTCATTCTTACCTTTGTAATTCTCTGCCTCCTCCGTATATAGGCCTACGCCATTGTCGATACATGATTCAAACAAGATTAAGTTCATTTCCTTTCGTTCTTTTTTCTTTCCTTTTAAATGCCACATGTTGTGAAACTTTAAATAACTTCTTCGTCCGAAAACAAATTATCTTCGAGATTATTCCCGAAAATGACTTGCTTTTCCGGACCGGTTCTCGGGATCGCGCCATCACTCGGCCTAATGCGTATAGTCGGCGAATAAAACAATCAATGAAAAGGGTCCAGAACTAGACTAAGTGTAAATTGGCGTGGGGTCCAAGAGGCGGAGCCCCTGGAAGCCCAGGAATTTTAGGCATTTAATTACGGTCAGATGAGCATATTTTGATATCTTATTTGTGACACTGGCAGTTCCCTTTATTCTGCGATAAAGGTGTTTAATTTTCTGTACCAATTAGGCTTCTACGATCGATTTTACGGAACTGATTTTATGAATCCAAAAACACCCGAATTTGGAAGCTTTGCCAACATGCTTGACGATGCCCTCCGCGTATGTACTTCTCGCATTTGCTATTTTTTCACGCTTTTTTTTTACTGAATTAGGTTTGGTAAATAGCGTTTTATTTGCAAGGTACTATGAAAAAAAAAAAAATCAGAGAAGCAACCCACCCGATAACAATTATAGCAATAAACTTGTTCTTGAAATTATTATTTGATATCGTTTTGTGTATGACGAAATAAGAGGACCTAGTGACTGAGTTTTCTGTTAAATTTTAATATCACAATCCCTGTGTCAGTCCTAATTGATTAATTTGCAATAACTTTTTTCTTTTTATTAATATGCGCGTTAGTGGAATTTCGATCAAAGTGCTAAAACATGTGTCTTCTATTTTTGTAAATGATAGTGTTCTTCAGATTTGCGATGAAGAGTTATATGATTTGGTTTCAGTCAAAATATATACTGTCCATGTGAATATGGAGAGCGAAAAAATAATACTCACGAAACGAACATCACCATACATCCAGCTTTCTCGGCAAGGTCTCGTATATCTTTTTCGAATAAATCTGGTAAGATGACAAAAGAGAACGTGTTTATACATTGTGCATGATGAACTTTTGAATACTATGAACATGATATTTAGCATACATGCAGAAGTAGAGAGAGAGAACAAGGTAGAAAAGCTTGTGCAATATGCCAGAATAACACAAATGAATGAATTCTTTGTGCAATAACATTTAAGGAAACCACACAAAATAATGTTATGTGATAACAAAAACAGTGAACATAATGCGTTTCATGAAGAGAATCTTACATGGGTTTGGAAGACGTGGAATCATACCAAGAAGAGGGAGACACAATTATGATAAATCTACGAACCTATGTACGCCAAGAACATGTGTAAGGTTATGTGAGAATTTTGTAATAATTGCAGGGGTCAGTAATAGTACCATTCCAAAGCCAGTAATAGAAACATCCAATAACGACATCAACAAAGTGAGGAAGTTTGAAAAGCCCTGGACATCACTTTCTTTAATTGTATGTGTTCATCTACATATCAACACGGTTTGAGCTTCATGATATTGAAAAATTATTTTGGAAATGCTTCTTAGGGCCCCTTATTTGTATCCCCATATGCTTTTGAGAGAGAAAAGGCTTAGTTGTATAATTATTCGCAGTTCCTTTTTAATAATTTCAATGTGGTGATCTGACGATTGACATTGTTCGAAAATCTGTTTCCACAATAATTATTTACAAACACACTTTTATGCTCATGCACAATACCCTCCTGGTAGTCTCCAAACTAATTACATCAGGCAGGTCAGGTACATGTATATAGTCACAGTGAAACATACACATCATCTAACTAATAATTGTTTCATATAGCTGACATGTTAAATTGATCAACGGCTTATACACATATTCGATTGTGTTTATTCCATTCTTTAAAAAAAATGATACGGCGCTCCATGTGTTTGATGTGTGCCATTTATTAGGAACGCAAGTGTTCACATAATTCCTCTTTCGGATGATAGATGTTGGATGATGTCAATAGTTCATGGGTTACTCAGGCGTATGTCCTGGTTATACCTTCAATGTAGAAACAATTAAAATGCTCCAGACAACTCCAAAAATAGCAAACATGCCCTAACATTAAAAGCGACTGAGTTGTATTACATTGCTAGATAACGTATTCATGATTGCCATTAATTAGTGTAATCTACGAAAGTGAACATAACTTTAAGCACAGTTTGGATAGTCTCGCAATTTTATACCTAACATTCATTTTTTACAAATTTTTGCAAATTTACAAACACGCCAGTTGCGTCTGATTTCCGTTATTTTAGGCAATTGGTCATAAGCGCATGTTCAGAAAGCCAATGATGGAAGAAACAAATAGGAAATGAAATAAATTATTTGTTTTTATCCGGCATATGTAGAGTGTTTTGAATTTCTACACATTGCTGGTTTAATGAGGAACAAAGAGCATTGCGTTGCTTTAGTAATACCAAAGACAGAATATGGTCATAAGATTCAACATTTTATCAAAAACATACCTCCGACTTTATGATTATAGGATAAGGAAGAAAAAAATTACTTATTTACAGTTTTCATCTTTGAGGTGTAGTTTCATTTGAATTTTTTTCAACAATCAGTCACAAATAAATCAACAGTGCATTTTCTTTCAATCTACAAACCATAATTTCTCGGGATGACAGATATAGAATCGGTCAGATATTCCACCTGATCCTCAGTAGCTGTTTGTCGTTTATCAGCATGCTTGCTCGGCTTAACGTCTCCATGAAGAACGCGTCTCAGAGCATGGACTATGGTGGGCGCATTCCCGTACGGATACATAATACGAACGACAAGCTTATCAGGAAACACCACTCGTTCATCATCACAAGATACAGCCTTGCCTGGTTTGTACGACAAGATTTCATGTCGTAATGTAGCGATCCTCGTCTTCAAATCCGCGTTTGGAGAAGCCATTTTGAATGACTACCTGCCTGCGCATGAATAAGTGCAATCTAATGCAGTGAATTTAATCAGTATATTCTCGCAGGGCAAATGTTCACTGTTCAAGATATTGTTTTTATAGACTCCAGTGATAAGCGGTTCCAAAGGACATCAACTAGTAATCAATCTATGAAATTAGATTACATTATAATTATTAATGCAGTTGTATTTGTATTAGTCGGAGCGAGCTATTTTGGTAAAGATAGGATTAATAGACCATGCACTTTGTACGTTCAGTGTTTCCGGAGTCATTGCTACATGTGCATTAAAACCCTTGTCGATCTTATAATTTAATATTTTGTATGAGTTAACGATTCGTTCCGTTGTCTCATGTGCATTGATTGAGTCGTGATCACCGAGCTGCCCTTTCACAAGCATCAGAGTGAAAACCACACAAACATAATACGTTTAAGGTGATAGGCCGAAACATATAGCTGATTATATGAATGAATATTGAATATAATTAAAATCGTTTATTAATAACATTTCATCGGGGCTAAAGGCCGAATTGCGTTTACAAAAAATACAAAATACCAAATATATACAATCATAACAAATAGGTACAGACACAATAATACAAAAAAAAAAAAAAAAATGCGACTGCGTTTCCTTCATGACTCTACCCTAAATTCAGTTTAGGAAATGGATGGATATTCGTGACATATCACAATGAAAACAAAAAGGCTATTGCATATTTATTCTACTTTCCAGTGGGTCTCATTCCCAGTTTGTCTAATGCCCATTTCGTCTACAATCCATATAGTCTTATAATCATTTAATCATAAACAAATGATAATCGTCAAGTGATTATTAGACCTTATGGATCGTAGACGAAATGGGCATTATACATACTGGGAATTACACTAACTGGTTAGTAGTATAAATAAACAATAGATGATAAGACAAAATGGACATCAGAACAAATGGATTTTAGCCTAAATGGTCATTAGACCAAATGATAAGTAGGCGAAACGATTATCAGACCATAATGATAGTAGACGGGCTGGATGTAGACCATATGGAATTAAACTAATTGGTTGCAGACCTATTGGCAACAAACCGATTTATACCCCGTAACACAGCTAACATAACAGAAGGGAACCATACTACAAGCTTTTTTTCTTCCAATACTCTTACTTCAATTTCAAAATAAAGCCGAAATTGCCTTTCCGTTTATTTTTGGCGACTTATTCCGATGAGTGAAGAAGAAAAGCTTAAGTATGTCTGTTTTCGTTGCTATTTTTTGATTTTGTAGGACCAATCATCTCTTCAGTTACCTCACTTTCACTTTGCATCATACACTGTTGGTCATAATGGTGGAATAATTATTTTTACCCCAATTTATTGAATGATTTTTACAATGATTAATTCCTAATAGATCTAGATAATAGTATACATTCTCAGATTTTATTGAATGACAATTGGGGAGTGTTTGTTTTGCGTGACTTCTAAAGCATATGTGTGCTACTATGCTAATCAACTAGGGGACTTACGTCCTTAAGTCATAACTGACATATAAAAGGGCACTAATATAGCACATCGACACGGTTTTGATCCTGGGGGCTCACAATAACGAGGCCATTGCTTAGCCAATGAATCATGACTGTACGCAGCGGGCGCTAGGGTACGTCGACGCCCTCACAAAAACAAAAAAACAAAGAAAATGCAATAATTTTTCAATAATTCATTGCATTTTGCCCCGACCCCAACATAACAAAATCTTCTATGTGGGCATGCCTTGAACCATAATGCATGGCCCTACAGAGGATTTTTTCCTGTTGGGGACTGGGGGAAAATGCAATGAATTATTGAACAATTATTGCATTTTCTTTGTTTTTTTGTTTTTGTGGGGGCGTCGACGTACCCTAGCGCCCGCTGCGTACAGTCATGATTCATTGGCTAAGCAATGGCCTCGTTACTGTGAGCCCCCAGGATAAAAACCGTGTCGATGTGCTATATTAGTGCCCTTTTATGAGGCATTAATCCCCATTACTGTCAGTTATGACTTAAGGACGTAGGTCCCCTAGTTGATTAGCATAGTAGCACACATATGCTTTAGCAGTCACGCAAATAAAAAAAAAACCCAATTGTCATTCAATAAAATCTGAGAATGTATACTATTATCTAGATCTATTAGGAATAAATCATTGTCAAAATCATTCAATAAATTGGGGTAAAAATAATTATTCCACCATTATGACCAACAGTGTACTAACATTATGTTAACGCTTGGGATTTATCAGTATTATTGCACGTTTTGGATGTACATAATTATGTTTACCTGACATCAATGTGCTTTTATGGAGAATGAAATGGTTAAACTGAATTGAACTGAGCCTATTGTTCCTTGCTTCATAATATTTCTAAAATGAGCGAGGAATAACAAAGTTCTGTTTGTTTAAAGTAGCCCTTACATTTTCATAATTTTAACAAACGAATTCGTTTTCACTAGGTGCCTGCCGTATCAAAAAGCAGATTTGACAAAAGACTTAACTCCGTTTCGTTGACAATCAGCCATGCATGAAGACTCTCGTCTACGGCTGATTGTCAACGAAACGGAGTTAAGTCTTTTGGTAATTTCGTTTATTGATACGGCAGGCAGCCAGTGAAAACGAATTCGTTTAATCAAATTATGGAAATGCAAGCACTACTTTAAACAAACAGAACTTTGTCATTCCTCGCTCATTTTTCCTGATTGAGGTTTCATATGAAAGGGCAGAAACTCAACTTTCTAGAAATGTGAATTTTACTTCGAAATTCAGATACCGCCCGCCAAATGTCTTTTTTGGTTTCCTTCCTTCAAATTGCTTTTGATCCCTCATGCGTGAAATATACATCATCTGAGTAGCATCAACTAAAAGAGGAGACTCTAAGCTTTCCAAATATGTATCATTCATTAATTATGATTGTGATTAAGTTATGATAAAACATCGATACTTCTCGGTTTCGTTTTTTCTGGGACGCACTGTATGTATTAATTTGCTACAATTTAGTATTGCGTCAATTGTGGTTGAATTCTTTCATAAATCATTTAAGACATGCTACATGTGCTACTAATACAAACTGATAAGATCCCATTAAGCCGATAGGCTTGTCAGGAAATTTGGGGGTCTTATGTTCACATTTCTTGAGCGCAAATAACTAATAGAATACTGTAATGTGATATTACAAATTATGTAGTCTTCACTTTTCAATTGCTACGTATCATGTTTGTGGTACATGTGAATATTACCCTACCAAATCATTCGGAACCACTTCTAATGTAATATTTAATACTCATATATCGTGAGCATTCTTCATTCATTAAACAATGTCCACTGTTAGGGGGCTCGATCAGACATGCTAATATAATGACAGCTGAATCAAACGGTTTCATTGTGGGTCCCTGACCACCAGACTCATGGGTGAGAGACTCTGATGATAATGACGATGATGACGATGATGATGAAAGCCATTTTCATATATCTCGTCTCATGTCTTCTCCTGAGCCTTTTGCAGGGAGTGGAGATGGTGTACATATTACAGCGTGTAATCTATCCGTGCGCGTGGAGGGGCGTGGTCTAGGGGATACGTCACCGGACTGTTTATCAAATATTCGAGGCATTAATGTCCATTGTTAGTATTTTATTCTACATTTTTGTCAAAATCGACCCAGGTACCTGAAATAAATTCATTCTTTGAAATACTAGAGCGTCAAAATAGCAGCCGTACTGGGGTCGGGGTAATCATTTGGAGCACCAATAGGCATACATTAGTGCTTTTCAAGAACCGAATATTGTTATTATTATTAGTACAGTCGAACCTGCTTTGGTGACCACCTGTCTATAAAGACCACATTTTTTGATTTCCTTGAAAATGGTTTCTCATTGACACATGTACTAAAGGAACCTGTCTACAGAGACCACCTGTTTACAAAGGCCACTGTTTGTGTTTCCCTTAGGCGGTCGCTATCGACAAGTTTGACTGTAGTATCATTATCATTGTTATTAAAACTACTACTACTACTCCTATTACCATTACTACTATTATCATCATTATCTCCTCATTTAACACCATTGAAAATACAAGCATGATGCGCTACTTCATGAACGCTGCATGGCATAGTTTTAGATTATCTGTACATGTCAGTCGAGTAGCCGTGGTTACGTGGTCCATACTGTGACTCTTGATAGAGCATCACTACGTCTGTTTAAAGCCAGAAGGGTGTTATATCATTCTTTTTTAACACAGGTGTAACGTCCTTCTGGCTCCAAACACTCAAGTATTGGTTAAATGAAATACTGCGAATAAGGATCATGCGCATGTTGTCTCCGTTTTAAAATAAATAACATACAAAAACTAAAATAACTTTTCAGCTGAAAGTGGATATGCCTCTTGACGCAGAGAGAATTCAAGAAATGTAAATAATGCAATTAAGGTAGCGTAGTTACTATAGTTCTGCATGAGTATTTTTCATTTTAAGGCCCATTGTACTACTTGTAGCTACATACTCCCTCTATATTGAAAACAATGCCTAATTGGTGACCATTGGCCCCCATGATCCTCTTTTTCGTATGTTAATTGAGAGGTGAGTTGATGAGATAGCCACCTGTCAGTGACCTTCCTAGGTGGTCTTATCCCTCCTAGCCAAACTAATACAGATGGGCTTTAAATCAATGTTTGTTTTTATTATTTTATCAATACTGAGTCCAGGAGGTCTAATATATGCAGTGTTTGTTTGTTCTGTCATGATTGGATAACGACTTGCTGTTATCTTTCCAAGGTAGATAGGAACATTATCTAAAATCATATTACGATCATCCAGTCAGAGCAAGCTCTTGAGCGTACGTAAGAGAGAGAGAGAGAGAGAGAGAAGGGGAGGTGGAGGTGGGGTGGGGGGGGGGGTCTGTATAATTAATTTATTACACTATTGTTGATAAGTTTCGCATTCAGATATCGATGTATACCCTTTTCGTAGTATGACGGTGCTGTTATAGAGTTTCCGGCATAAATTATATTCACATGACCCAGACATTACTTTCCTGAACCACAAGGAGCACCCCCTGTCTCCTCACTATATCCCTCTATTTCACCTACTGTTCTCTTTGAACGAATGAATACATTTATCTGTTTCCCCTCCATCTTTATATGATGTCCCAAATTCTAAATGCTGACTACTATATATATTTTATCTTATCAAAAGCTGATCAAATTTATTGACAATTTAATTCCAACGTAGCCATGCCGGTATACGTTGGTATTCCTCGTTCTTCAAGCGAAACCCAAAATGACAATTCCTATGTATATGGAAGAATGGCTAGCAAGGAAACTGCAAAATCATGAGAGATTGATTTATCAGCTTTTTATCAGCGATTTATCACATTTACCAGGGTATGAATAAGTTAGCTGTTTACTGTATGTGACATGGACTGTAATGTGACTATTAAATCAACTTGCTACGTCATAAACATGTGAAGTGAAACTTCAATACAGGTCATAATTGGCTCGTCAGCTAACGTGTGGGTATGCTTACTAGACAAGCAAGGACTTTGAAACAGATCATTAATATTTACTCAATTTCAATCTCGGATACTAAAGGTCGAGTACATGAAGTGTGTGGGCGTATGAGTTCGGTGATGAAGGGAATATTAAAGGTAAAGACCAGTTATGGTCATGCGATTGCATTGTGAAAGAAACGTTGTGGAATCGATCAGAAAGGTTGATCATCTAGCATATAAGTATTGGTGTGTACTGCAAGGTTCTGGAATCATCAAAATGATAAGAAATTTGGCCCAGTCTTCGTAAAGTTACAAGCAATGTACACAGAAAGATGTATATGGGACTATACGCACACGTGCGCGACACGTGCGTTATCTCTCACACACCAATAGATAAACTAATTTACCAAATATATCAATTAGTAGGCGGTTTCCCGGCAAAATTGTTATCATCATGTATTAGTCAAAACATATTCTTTCACATGAATGGTACTAAGAGCTTCCATTTCATTTTTTGAAATTGGGGCGTTTCCAATACTGGTCTTTACCTTAAATAGAGATAATTTATAAGAACTGGCAAGATTAAAGCTGGGTGTACGAGTTCGTTGATAACGCCATCTTCGGCGTCTTGCAGCAAGTGTAGGGACTATTACAGAGATAAAATATTATAAGAATCGACCAGATTAAAGGGCCCATGACATCGAAATACAAGTGTATTCCTGTTGGTGTGCAGTCCTGCAAACATCACATATTTTGATATGTAAACTTCTGAATTTGGTTCATAGATTTTTTAATATTTTTGAAATATTTGTTTTTCAAACTTGCTAAGCTCCACCCCAAAAACCTCCAGATCTCATTCCCCTTGTGACATCATCTGTCAGCAGGCGCGCCGGAAGCAGTTTGGGATTGGGGGGGGGGGGGGGGGGGGCAAACATTCCAGGGGGCTCACCTTCCAGGGGCAGTGACGTAACGAGCAAAAACGTTTGGAAGGGGGGGGCAGAAGAAAAATCTGCATCACCATCACTCTTACACGTTACATGCAGGGCAGGCCCCGCGGAACGTTTTTCAAAGTGGATTATTAACAATCAGGTAGAGCGTAAAATGGCGTGGGGTCCAGGGCCTGGGCCCCGGTAGGGGGTCAAGGGGCTGAGCCCCCAGAAGTTTAGGGGTCTTAGGCATTTAAATTATGGTCAAATAAGCATATTTAGATACCTTATTTGTGACACTGGCAGGCCACTAATTGGCGGAGAGTCCAGGGAGCAGAGCCCCCGGAAGCTCGGGGGTTTTAGGTATTAAATAACGGTCAGATGAGCATACAGGGGACCGCCTTAGGGCCCTTGGTGGGGTCTGGGGGCGGAGCCCCCGTAAGCTCTGGGGTTTTAGGCATTTAATTACGGTCAGATGAGCATATTTTGATACCTCATTTTGTGACATTGGCAGGTCACTTATTTTTTTTCTCTCTCTTTCTTTCTTTTTCTCTGTAACAAACTTTTTCAACAATTGAGGGTGGCACGAGTCCCCGAGCCCGGCCGTTCTGCAGACCCTAACATAAATGCTTCTAAATAAGCATATTTTTCGCCCGACTGTAAATTTGGGAATTTCTAATTTTCCAACAAACGCATAAAAAGGTATGACTTACAAAAAAAATGAGAAAATATACAGGAAAATCATGTCATTTCAGCAACATTTGTAAATCACTATCGAATAAAAAAAAATACCCCCCCCCCCCATCAGTACGCCAGCGTTCAGGGGCTCATAAGCTTCTCACCCCTATAACAAAAAACAGACACGCTTTCCCATTCTCTCGAAATATGTCCACGATATGCGCGTATCGCTATTATAAAAACCTCCATTGATAAATATAGGTAGCATGCGCAATGTTTAGGAAATTTAATTCCTGCTAACTTTCCTTTTCTTTGAATAGAATTTCATACGTCATTTAATTCAGGTTTTTATTATTGTTATGTTCTTTTGGGTTAAAAATACAAACCATCTTTACTCCTTTACTGCTTTTTTTTTTTTTTTTGAGGGGGGGGGGGGGGGGGCGTTTTTGGGGGGCAAAAATGCGTTTTGCCCCCCCTGCCCCCCCCCCCCCCCCACTTCCGGCGCCTATGTCTGTCAGTCATCAATGAGCTAACTTGAGAAAGTGGTATGTATCTTTGCCAAAGTCGACCACCTGTTACAATACGTAATACAATAGCAACATATAAGTTGCTATGTCAGACATGCTGTAGCATCACCAGGAAGACAAAGGCAATGATGATGTATTGTACATATGTATAGAAGCATGCAATTCTATTATGAACGTGTGCTAAGCTGGGAGAAATTACATATCTTTGTCTATTCTAGAATATTAGTTTAGTCTGACATGTCTGACATAGCAACTTATATGTTGCTATTGTTTGTGGTATTGTAACAGGTGGTCAACTTTGGCAAAGTTAGATGCCACTTTCTCAAGTTAGCACATTGATGACTGACAGATGATGTCACAAGGGGAATGAGATCTGGAGGTTTTTGGGGTGGAGCTTAGCAAGTTTGAAAAACAAATATTTCAAAAAATATTTAAAAATCTATGAAACAAATTCAGAAGTTTACATATCAAAATATGAGATGTATGCAGGACTGCACACTAACGTACTAGTTCGTTGAAAACGCCGTCTTCGGCGTCTTGCAGCAAGTGTAGGGACTATTAATTACAGAGATAAAATATTATAATAACCGGCAAGATTAATCTGAACGTACAAAAATCGTTGATAAATTATCAATAATTCATTGCATTTTACCCCGGTCCCAAACTTTAAAAAGTCCTCTGTACGGCCATGCATTATGGCTCAAGGCATAGGCACACAGAATATTTTTCTGTTGGGGACCGGGGGAAATTAAATGAATTGTTGATAATTGATTGCATTTTCTTCTTTTTTTATTTGTGGGACCTGCCCCCTACCCTAGACCCCGCTGCGTACAGTCATGGTTCAGTGGCAAACCAATGGCCTTGTAACTGTGAGGCACCAGGATCAAAACCGTGTCGATGCGCTACATTAGTGCCCTTTTGTGGGGGCATTAATCCTCATTACTGTCATTCATGACTTAAGGGCGTAGGTCCCCTAGTTGATAAGCTTGGTGGCATACACATGCATTAGCAGTCACGCAAAATAAACACTGGCAAATTATTATTCAATAAAATCTGAGGATGTATACTATTATCTAGATCTATTAGGAATAAATCATTGTCAAAATAATTCCATGAATTGGGGTAAAAAAAATTATTAAAAAAAAAAAAAAAAAAAAAAAAAAAAAAAAAAAATCAAATTTATGAGCAACTGTGTATCTAAGAACCAGACCATGCAGACGTAAATGGTAAAATTTGACAGAACACCAACAAGTACAAACAACAAGATCAATGTGCATGGGCATATGCTGTTATCTCGAATAATTAGGCAGAGGCGCGAGAAAAAAAATAGCAAAAGCAAAATCAATGTATTGTCTACTATTAAGCCATTACAAACTTTGTAAAGCATTTGCAATGTTTGTGCAAGAATGGAGTATGTGCATCTTGTATTGCTTCAATGCAAGTCAAACTTTTAATCTCTGAAGAGAGTAAACACCGATTTAAGGGTACCTAATCATTGAACTTTATGATCTTCTTTTGATATCGCGTCAAGTAAATATTTGCACTCGATTGGCATAAAATACAAATACATTCACAAGTCGTCAAACCATTTAAAAAGTAAACAGCTTGTTTGTTGCCTGTTGCTATCTTCGTCTTGAATATTTTTAAAACTAGAACTTCAAGATACAGCTTTTAGCATCGCTGTGAAACCCGGCCTTTTATCTGCGAATCTCGCCATGTCGAATCGTGAATTGCATTTTCTAATGTAGAGGATACTTCAGACATGTCAGCGGTTTGATAATAACATTTTGTTTGCCTTCAAGTTCGAATTTGCGGTGATTCAACATAAATACTCCGGCATAAACATGAGCTGGGCTATAGGGTTAGTATTGGGTTTTAGATTAGGTTAAGGGTAAGGGTGAAAGTGAAGTATAGTTTGGGTTGCAGGGCTGAATTGAGAAATTCACTTAGGCCAAGATATTAACACCCAGTATACCTCATGAGAAATTTTCGTTTAACTTTGTTTTGTCGTGCTTTGTGCATTTCCTATTATTATGTTGAAGAACAATTCAGAATAGTACTTTCTTCATGCTATACGTGAATAAAACACTAACAGTGAACATGTATTTTATAATGCTGTCAAATTTACATTAGAACTATGCAGTTGATCGTTATGTTGTTGTCCTTCGAAGAGCATTTACCATTTAACTCTTCATAATGCCTTGATTTGAACAATGCAAGATGTAACGTGTGCATGCTCCCACCCCACCCCTTCGTTCTCTCTCCCTCTCTTCCCCTCTTTAGTTCTACCTTTATTAATTCCTCTCTCTTTTTCTCTCTATTTCTCTTTCCATTTCCCCCTCTCTCTCTTTCTCTCTAATTCTCTTTCCATTTCCCCCTCCCTCTATTTTTTAAATACTTCTCTCTTCAATACGCAACAAAAAATCTCTCGCAAATGCACCTCTCTGTTACATGTATTATCATGTATGTGTACACTGTTCCCCAGTGTACCCTCCCTCCCCATTCAAACCTGCATAATCTGCCATTATCCAATGTTCAAGGCGCGGGTGTAATCTATGCCCCGTCCCTCTGATGTTAAATACATGCCTGTATCCGTTGATGACAATGGGTTAAATTATTCAATTTCAATTCAATTCAATTTTATTTCGCAATATAAAAATCAAAAATATATACAAAATAACGATAAATTATGACTGTATAATAATTATACTCTCCTCACACCTTGAATAACTTTCCAAAACACTCTACGCATGAGAGAGATATCAATGCCAGACGTATATTCCAATGATTTATTAAGCATTTTATTTGCAAACTCTATGATTCTATTGCAATTAAAATTATATTAAGCTGATGAACGATCTGGTATAGATATAGACATTAGTGATATATTCAAGAGGACAAATAAATTGTATTAGTAGCTTAAATATTCGAAATGAAATCTAAAGTCATGTCACTTTATTTCTTACATAATTTTTAGAATATCATCTACATAAATTTCCCCCGCCATTGTAATGACAGTTGCATATGATTTAAAATATCAAATATAATTTCTATGATCAACTAACATTTGTCAAGTGCTATACTGAGAGCAATACATACATTTGCAATTTGAGGATACACAGAAATCAAAAGTTGCTCGATTTAGTTTGCCAGCCAAGCCCATATGATATTTTGCCCGCAAATACGTCTTCATACGCCTATATGCGAGTAATGTTTATTTACGTTCAATGCGAAGAGTATGTATGTATATACAGAGTACTAACGATAGGTGTAACAAGTGCAAAGTAATACATGTTCATCTATTCAGTGTTTTTGTTATTAACATATCAAGAATTTACGGACGTTCCTTTCAGAGTTAATATATTTGCATTCCCTGTGTGTGACCACATTTATGTACAGCCAAATGAGTTTCTGCTAATATAGTAATATGCCAACTGGTTATATGTTCTACCGTATTGGGCTACATCTACCATGTCTACATCTAAGTTCTATTTTATAATCTGTGTATTTTTCTGTTTAATCTAAATATTTTGAAAATAATATTATATGAACTAAACCCCAATGCATGTATATCAGTTGAAATATGTATAAGGTCAGAATATCCATAACGGTGTTATGGAAAACGACATTAATTTTAATATAAGACATATTGAAAGATACTATGTATAAAATCAGAATTGTAATCACAAACATTACAAAGAAAATTATTAGCTTTAAAACCAAATGTATCATGGGAAAACATGTAGCAGATAATATACAGCAAATCAATGTCATAATGGTAGGGTACCTGATATATTCCACCACAGTGTTAACGGATTTAGAAGATATGTTCTTAACATAAATTCATGATTTATAATAACTTCTTTTGCTCTCTCTTTTGTTTTCATACTGTACATGTGATTATTGTTTATTTACGTTCAATGCTAAGAGCATTTCTGTATATATAAAGTACTAACAATTGGTGTGACAAGTGCAAAGTAATACATGTTCATCTATTCAGTGTTTTTGTTATTAACATATCAAGGAATTACGGAAGTTACTTTCATAGTTAATATTTGCATTCTATGTGTATGACCACATCTATGTACAGCCAAATTAGCTTTTGCTAATATTATAGTAATATGGCAACTGGTTATATGTTCTACCGTATTGGATTACATCTATACCATGTCTACATCTAAGTCTTCTTTTATTATCTGTGTATTTTTCAGTTCAACCTAAATGTTTTGAAAATAATGTTTTAGGAACTGTAAGGTCGGAATAGCAATAAAAGTAAGGTCAGAATAACAATATCGGTACTATGGAAAACGATATAAAATTAAACATAAGACATATAAAAAGATTAAATGGATTAAATGGATGAAATCAGAATTATAATCCTAACAATTACAAAGAACATTATTATATATCTTAGGAAAAACAAAACATGTAGGAAATAATATACAGCAATACAATGTCACAATGGTAGGTACCTGGTATGCTTCCACCACGGTATAATAAGTTTTAGAAGAGATGCTCTTAAAATAAATTCATGATATAATTTTAAAAAATCTCTCTCTCTCTCTCTCTTTTTTTTCTTTTCTTTTAGTTTTACATGCATTCAAAACATTAGAAAAACAGTTACAGATAATTTCGTTTGATTTAGATCTGGTTAAGCAACAATCTAAACAAAAATCGAGAGCTGATTGTGTTTCACATAAACAGTGTTATATCCTTTAGTTTTACGGCATCACCAACATGAGAGGAAATCAAGTCACTCAGTATTGCCGAAAGTCACATGCTCAACCTACACGGACGCACACATACACACACGCACACGCGCACGAATATACACGCAAGCACACATGGCAAGACAGTTCGGTCTGAATTCTTTAGCTATATCTTGTCATATTTCCAATTTGAAGAATTTAAACATGTATTTTTATTCTTTGTTATATGCAATTGTAGGTGCAACGCCTATTAATTTTAGTGAATGTAGGTCATCTATTTCCTTTGTTGATCGATCCGTCTTATCTTTCATATCCTTACGGTGTACATCGATCGGCCTATAATTCGTTCCACAAAAGACTGTCCATGTGGCCTAGTCGTCAATTTCCACGTAGTTTAAATGCCATCGACTACATAATTTAGAACAACGCTATTTACTGCTTACCACTCCAAGTTGTTACATTAGAAAAACAAACTATGTTATACTTTGCGGACAATAAATTGTGTATATGGCCACAAACAAATGTAAAACGAATCGATAACATTTCTAACAGACACCTGGAAAATGGCAAGTATACCAGGCGCATCAAAGACCAAGACTATATGAGACCGAATACAAGAACAGAAACAGGTTATATATTTATATACAAGGTTGGTCAAACTGGAAATGGCCCGAATGACAACTAACCAGCCTTAATAAACAGATATATTTAGTACGTCTAGATATACACGAACGTGGAAAAATATATACAAACAGAGAGAAACAAAACTCTAAAGAAATTGTGATAGATATACTTATGTACAGAATGTTGCATATTATACAATCAATTTTTTAAATCTTAATTTAAGATATTCATTATTTTCGTATTCATTATTCTATTTAAAAATGGCAATATATACACAAATAACAACGATCGTTGCAGCTTTTTAAATTGAAATAATTTGATTATTCTGTTTCGAATTAAGATTTCTTTTAAAAAGTTCAGTCAAATGTAAAGGACTAATATTATAGGATTGTTCAAACCTAACAAAAAAATTAAATTGCTCCGGTTATAATAAGTGACTCTTGTAATAACTAGAATTGATCGAATTTCTATATCCAGATATCTTGCCGAAAAGAAAATTCAATTTACATCAAAAAAAAATCAGGCTCTTTAATTCACATTATTGAAATTATATGTGCCGTGTTTGGAAACAATAACGTTCAGTTAATGTTTATGAAGGCTATGTCTATGACTCTTTTCAACAATCCAGGCACTAGATAATATATATTTTAAAAAGTCAACGAGATTATTTTTGTTGTTGCTTATGACGTCTTACGTCTACAGACGCTTCATCAGGTCGACCAAGCCGACGTTCCTCGACCACGTCACCGTGTTCATGGGTCAACAATCATTGGGCGCTAAAAACCAGTCACCCTGATGAAGGGTCCCGGAGTGGACCTGAAACGTCGCACGCTAAAATAATGTTACTAAACTTGACTTGATGAAGGTTCTCTGGTGATTCCTTATACACTGAATGCTTTCTGAGAAACATCCATTATTACCTTTACGAGGAAAAGGAGCAATATTTTCTCCGGGGATGTATCAGTAAGAACGAGTTGAGAAATCAGATCTTCTTCGTTACTTATGATTCCACCTACATGGTTTGTATCCAAGGCGGTAGATTCCTCGTTGGGTTTCCCACCATAAGATACCAGAGGGGTAATCTCAGACACGTCTTCAAGTAGGACTTGCATTTCATGACTTGGCGATTGTTCAGAAGGTTGAATGCTACTAACGTTGTTCATATCATCTCCAGGATGAACTTCTTCAGAGGACACTTCTTCAGAAGTCACTTCAGATTCATCCAAGTCCTCTGTACTGCGCTCCGGTGATTGGTCAAGATGTTGACTCCTACTTCGATCTGTCAAGTCCTCCTGGGTTTGGGAAGCCATGTCTTCTGTATGCCCATATATAGGAGTGTGGTCATTGCTTGTTGTAGCTTCCTGAAGTACCTGGGTGTCAGTGTGTCCTTTGGTCCGGTCCTGTTCTAGAGAGGTCTCATCAGTATTAGAGAGCTGCTGATCATTGACGTCTTCGTTGGCATACTCCAAATCGATCTGTTTTTCTGCTACACGTGACCGGTAGCAAGAAAGAAAACAAATAATTGTTTTGTTTTTCTTCTCAATTTACATCGAATCGGAATCATCACGATTGTTTAAAACTTAACATGCATGACATCAGAAGACATATCGTATTTCAAATTTCTTTTATTTTCATGTATTTTTGTATTGTATTTATTAAACTTCATTGATGTACATCGATATTCTGTTTATAAACATAATTATAATCACTTTACAATGTAATGTAACAATTCATGTCAACCAAGTACTGAAAGAGAACTTGACGTAATTAGTTAGCATCTGTTTGGCTTTTTCGTGTGCACAGCTATAACGAGGAAATTCTAACTGAAAGTAGTACCTACGTTCTCTTTTCTCTATGTTCTCTGCATTACGTCACCTTAGTATTTATATCAACAGTGTAAATGTGGGAAATTAATTTGTTTTTATAAATATTAATGTGACTTTAAACACATGGACCGTATTGTACACCACACATGACAGCATGTTGCTGAAGTGTTGGATGGGGTCTTTATTACGAAACTACAATTGTTCTTAATGAAAATATACGTTACCTTCGCTGAGATACAGGTCTGCAAGGTCGACCAACTTGGCAGCTTTTAGTGCCTTCGTTAGCACAATCCGTTCATCTTTCCTGGACACACCTCTTCTCCATTGTTTCAGCATACGGCGAGTTCCATCACTGGTAACATTGTTGAACCTCATATTGGTCATAAGCGCTCTCTGTATATCACCCTGTAGGATTCCCAGCTGACCACCAAGGCTGTCGATCTTGGCTTCATCGTAAAGATCGTCAGCTATCTGCTGTAATATGCCTGCAAACTCATCATCTGGGGGCTCCTCTCTAAAATGGTGCACAGTAATACAAAATAGACAAACGTGGCCGGTCATAGAACGTAGGTATGACGTATGAACTTAAAAAGTAATTAAAATTGTTACTTAGGTAAGGAAAAAAACCGGAATAAATACTTTTTCCGGTGATGAGACCATACTGAACATTCTCAAATTATTTAGATAATATCATTAAAGGATTTAACTTTTAACTTTAATCACCATGAACTGGAATGCAGCTAAGATTTTCATTATTTTGTTAATGAATTTGTTATCTTTTATTCACTTCTGCTTCTACATAATCACAGGTGGTCATTATTATTTCTAAACATCATTTTGGATTCATAAAACATGTCCTGCCATACTTTTAGAACCGTTATTGACAGTCTAGCACCTCTCATTTTACACCCAAAAGTACTTTCCATAGTAGCTTTATCACTATGAGATAAATAATGCGTTCTTTGTCATGTAAAGAGTAAATAAATTCATCTCACCCTGCTTGTATTGAATCACTCGTTCCAAGTCCTCCAGTTGAATTATCCTCAAGTGATGATGGGCCTGTCATGACGGAATGAAGTCAGTTTGAATAAGTAAACAATAAATAAGAGAAATAGTTCAAATGATCTTTATCGTTCACTGTATCTCTATGTGTTTTGTTTTAATTCTAAAGTGTTAATAATGCACAAGCAATACATAACTCTAGTTTCATTGCATAATGTAATCGAATGACGTTACTTTTGTCATAGTGACAACAAAAACAAACGAGAAACATAAACATTTAGGTTTAGTACTATTATGGACTGTGATAAGCTCGATATTCTGAGTATTTTCAAAGTAGCAAAAATGGGGTAGGGAGATATACTAAAGACTATATAATCTTGATAAGCTTCACATTACAAATATTTCAAAAAGTGGCAAAAAATGGAATATGAGTTATATAGTATTATGTATAATAAAAAAAAAAGGAGTTGAAAGGGAAAATATAAATAAAGTCTTACCACCCTGAGTTGGTTTTCCAGAAGTCACCCAATGAATGAAACTCCATTGATGTGTCTCTGCTTTCTTCTTCTGCTCTGCTGATCGTATCTCACTTTCTAGTTGAATTTTAGTTCTCAGCTTCCAGGTCTCACGCTGAAGTTGCGCCAAAAGCTGTTCCTTATAGTCATGCTCCTTCTTCCAGCTTAATTCTATTGACCGTTTGTCCTTCTCAAATCGACCTCTGTCTCTGTCTCTTCCTTTCCTTAGCTCTTCAACTTGTTGTGTTAGAGTCGTCTCATGTCGCCCTTTCTCCCTTACGGTTGCCATCAAAGTGTCTACATGCTGTTGCTTAGACTCGAGTTTATTCGTCATATCTTCTGCCAACGAGCGCTTCTCTTTCTCAGACCTTGCACTGTCTTCCTCTCTCCCTTTCTTTAGCTCATTAACTTGTTGTGTCAGAGTCGTCTCATTTCGCTCTTTCTCCCTTACGGTTTCTTTCAAAGTGTCTACATGCTGTTGCTTAGACTCAAGTTTATTCGTCACATCTGCTGCCAATGAGCGCTTCTCCTTTTCAGCTTTTGCTCTGTTTTCTTCTCCTACTTGCATTAGCTTCTCAACTTGTTGTGTTAGAGTCGTCTCATTTCGCTCTTTCTCCCTTACGGTTGCCATCAAAGTGTCTACATGCTGTTGCTTAGACTCGAGTTTCTTCGTCACATCTTCTGCCAACGAGCGCTTCTCTTTCTCAGACCTTGCACTGTCTTCCTCTCTCCCTTTCTTTAGCTCCTTAACTTGTTGTGTCAGAGTCGTCTCATTTCGCTCTTTCTCCCTTACGGTTTCTTTCAAAGTGTCTACATGCTGTTGCTTAGACTCAAGTTTATTCGTCACATCTGCTGCCAATGAGCGCTTCTCCTTTTCAGCTCTTGCTCTGTTTTCTTCTCCTACTTGCATTAGCTTCTCAACTTGTTGTGTTAGAGTCGTCTCATTTCGCTCTTTCTCCCTTACGGTTGCCATCAAAGTGTCTACATGCTGTTGCTTAGACTCGAGTTTCTTCGTCACATCTGCTGCCAATGAGCGCTTGTCTATTTCAGATCTTGCTCTGTCTTCCTCTCTTCCTTTCTTTAGCTCCTCAACTTGTTGTCTTAGAGTCGTCTCCTTTCGCTCTTTCTCCCCTACGATTTCTGTCAAAGTGTCTACGCGTTGTTGTTTAGACTCGAGTTTCTCTGTCATATCTACTGTCAATGAGCGCTTCTCTTTCTCAAATTTTGCCTTGTCTTCCTCTCTCACTTTCTTTAATTCCTGTTTTTGCTCTTTGACCTCTGTGAACATCTTCTGATTTGCTTCATTCGCCTCTTTCTTGGTTTTCTCAAAGAGCAACCTACATCTTGGATTCGTGCATAATTTCTTCAGTTCATTAGTTGCTAACGTTCTGTCACCTTCATGAAGGCATCCACGTAGAAGGTCAAGCCACTGCAACTGATCCTCATCTGAGCAAATGGGACAAGGTTTAGGTACTTCGTATATATCAGCGATCCCGAGATGCTCCAAATCATTTCTCGCTTTGGGGATGTCTCCGAAAGGAAATAGAGCACATAGAGGGGCGTGGCCTATTCAATCGAAACATATTCAATGAGTTAAACTCGACATAACGTCCAAACTCATGATATTTTTATGACATCTACATTCCACACCTACGTCACATAATATATTCTTTTCTTCCAGGGGGGGGGGGGGTGACACAAACGAATGGAGAAAATCTGAAAATTTGAAATGCTTTACTCAAAACTCACATCTTCCTTCAGACATTTAAATGCTAACTTTATTGGAGGAGCTCGCGCCTTTGAATGTTTTTGAAACAGATAAATAGCGCCATACAAATGCTGTGAATCATCATCATCATCATAATGTGTGTTTTTATCAGTATTCTCAGTGGCATATAATTTCCTGCCATATTTAAATTTTATAAAGAATGGGCAAAATCAAGTGAGAAACGTAGGGAGGGGGAGAGAGAGATGAAGGAAGGAGACTGAGGAGGAGCCAGTATAAGGAGTAATTGAAGTGAGTAAGGAGATAGTAATACATTTAAAACTATGATGATGTAAATGAAATGTAATATACTTGTGGTAGGAAAATTATTCGGGACACTCATGATATAATAGACTGATGATGTTGTTTATGATATTGTTTAAATACTACAACTTCAACGGAAAAAAGGTTGAAACATGATTGGGAAATCTAAAGATCGGTAGTTAGTGAAAAATAATTGATAAATAAATGAATGAAATCAAGACCAAGTTGGACTCGATTAAAATAATATCGGTATTGGTGTAAGCATTGCCATAATTATATTTAACTTTAATCATCCCCATGCCTCGGCTCAAAGTTAGAAACCTGTATCCAGTACAAGGAAAATGGATATTTAGCACCAAATTGCATGATATAGTGTACAAGCAGATAAGTGGAAGGTATATTTCTATGTTATGCTTAATTTATGTTTCATCCAAATATAACGTCAAAGTCGTTTCAGATGTATTATTTATGTTTAAATTGTTGACTGTGGGTCGTCAGACCATGGCCGTATGTCTCACGTAGATCCATGTTCAGATGATTAAAGTCAACCATGTCAACACGGGAGCGGGTAGATTGGGGGAATGGTACATAGTACACACCATGCCTGTTTCAAATGAATTAACAGGACAGTCTCAAAATCCCAAATCTTGTAAAATCACCGTGATTATTCGATTGGTTACCAACTGAGAACATGATATAATATGTGCATGCATATTACATCTAATAGAAAAAAAGAATCTTGTTCAAGCATTTCAATGGATGGTATAATAATCAAATTAATGGGGAAGTAGTGTTATCACATCGGCCTATCATACATATTAACACAGGCGTACACAAGCAGAGGTAAGTATTAACATGCAATTTACGAAGAAAGGAAAACGTATATAATTTACAAAATGAACGAAAAAGGGGCTTGTAAGAGTCCACGATATCAACGTGATCAGAATTAAGAGTGTGTAATTCGTATGGATAATATAGAAAACTTAGATAAATACTTGATTTCAAGGTCAAATCATGTACTGTAGCATAATTATTTAACTCTACTCTCGATCTATTTTTCATTATTTCTTGACTTTGACATAATCCCCTTGATCCCTCTTCTTTTTCTTCTTATTTCCCATCTGTACATATACTATATATTCCTACTTAACCTCTGCACTCAGAGAGCATTAACTCATTGATGTCTCGATTTGGTGTCAGCTTGGGTTTGTCCATATTAGATCGCCCTCCCATGGATGGGTTGTTCGTGCTCATATGACATATATTTTAACACACACGGTGTCCCGAATTCATAATGGAGGTTTGTCGACGAACCTAGGTTTTCGTGCGTCATATGACGCGTTTCGACGCGTTTTTAGAAACCAGGGGGTGTTTCACAAAGATCCTAAGTTGAACTTATCTCTAAGTTGGACATTATGGAAAGCCGTTAGCATCTATGAAAATATTTTGTAAAGGTTATTTTAAAAGGCGTGAAATGTTAATTAAAATCGTTCATATTTTATATTATCAAGGAGATTTCATGTTCTTGATGTTGAATTTATAAAAAGTCTAAATTACTTGATTTTTTGCTTTTAAATATATTTCATTTTAAGGCTAGAATTGGCTTTCCATAATATTTAAGTCCAACTTAGAGTTAACTTAGGTCAACCCCCTGGCTTGTAAAAAAAACGCGTCCAAACGTGTTATATGACGTACATAAACCTAGGTTTGTTGACAAACCTCCTTTGTGAATTCGGGCCGGTGAGTTTGTTAGCTCTCCCGGTGTGATGGGGGTGTGCGCATATTCGGGTTTACTTGTTGTGGTCATCCATGCTGTGGTCGATGCATCGTTGGGTAGTTGTTTTCTGAGAGTATTTTGTGAATAGTATATATTCCATATTTGTTGTTGTGTTCATGAATCAGTTATCTTTGTCACACCATATGAGGGGGCCTTAACTTAAAAAGCTGTGCTTCAACCAAGGTCTCCTCGTCTTTCTTTATTCTACATTGTACTGTAATATGATTATACTCTATTATATTTTGTCACATGTGTTTTCTGGAAGACAAATAAACTTGATACTTGATACTAGATACTTCATTTATTGTATATATGTCCCAACTTTCTTTAATTTGACTTCATTGTGTATATGTGGATAGGCCATGTTTTTGATGTATATCCTTAATTTCTTTCTTTCTCTCTGTTTATGTACAGGCTTTATGGTTGAACACGATTGTGAATGAGCTACCCTGTTTTTTAAATATGTGAATAATGATTACCACAAAGAAATTGCTTGTAGAAATTTGATTATGATATAAATTGAATAATATTTGTTTCTTTCATGTCCTATTCATTACTGATGATACATTATTGTGTAGCAGGTGTCAGTATTGTTAGATACCTACACATTTAATAACAGTGCATATAACACAAAACACCAGATACGTAACCAAAGTTAAACAACCTACATAATGACTCATGCGTTATCGCAGTCTGGCTAGTAACATTATTTATTTAATTAATCATTTTTTTAACAAATACGGTGGTGTAAATCAACGCCTTGTGGTGTATACTGTGTGTATCAACAGTGCAATTTGTATGAATTCAAAATTGTTTAAAGATAAACTTCATATGTCTTCACTTTATGATCCTACCTACCATTAAGGTTTAGTGGCAAACTCACCTGTATTCCTCTTTATTATCTCGATCCGAGGTTGGTAATATTTAACTTGAAGAGGGCTGAAAATAAAAATTAGAAAATCCACCGATTCAGAATCGTTATTATTCACGTGGTGATGATTGAAGGGTTAATGATATTAACATGATTCTGCAACCCACCCCCACCAAAGGCCACCTCAAAGAAGATAACGTGTATGTATTTGTTATACCCTACACTTATAATAATTGTTCATTGTGTTCTAAGACGTTAACCCTGTACGCAAACCTTAAGCATATCACAATGAAACTGTTCTCGCTCCGTGGGTACGCTCCATCGAATGTTTGAAAATGCAATGTTTCTCAGCACCATAAACATTCTGTGTAGAATAGGCATTTGATGAGTGGGCAGGTGCTTCCATTTATCAATGGATGGGGAAATACTTCTTGCGCCTAAATTACAATAAATCATGTTGTCAGGAAAGAAATTTATTTGTTTCGCTCTCTGGTCTGGAGTGTTCTTTGTTAAGGTCAGGTGAATATGTTAGGTTAGATGTTTTCTTTTCAGGCCAAGATGTATTGTTCCTTATGAATAGGCCTGGGGAAGTCATTAATTCTGTGTACATATTTTATCTGTTGTTTAGCACACATTTAGGAAGCCTCTTTTCAATACAAGTATTTTCCTTTGTAAGATCATTTCCTCTCCAAATATTTGTAGTCTTGTTTTTAGAATTTACTTAGTAACCGTAGGGTATATTAAGAGGTGGATTTTCTGAAATCGAGGAGAACCACCTAAGCTATAATGGACTAAACGTCATGTTAGTCGGCAGTTAAAGTCAATATCTGAGGGTAATTCCACGTCGGGACGAGAGGCTAGCTCAACTGCCACCCGGTTCTCCATATCTTTCGTCGGGGGCTAGCTCTTGTCTGGGATCGGGACACACACCATCGTATCTCAGTCTGCGGAGGCCAAGAATCCGGAGCGACTACCGGGGCCAAGTGGAGCAAAGACACCGTCTGCGGAGGCCAGGGCCAAGTGGACGACACGAGCTGTGACCGGCGTCGATGTCAGACGGGAAACTACCCATCCAGAATTATTTTGTTAAAGATAAGTTTAATTACATACTGTATTATTATTGAAGCCAAAACAAAGTGTGTGAAACAGGAGAAATTATTGGAAATTAAACGTTACAATTTAACTTTAATTAACAAGCTCTATTTCCCTTTATTTTGTGTGTCCGTAGCAATAATAAAAAATAAAAAAAAGTCTCTCACGTGACAAATGTTTAGTAAAGCTTTCAGTTATAACAGGTCTGAAATGCAGTTTCACCCTTCTTTCCGTATTGTACTTAAATGGATGCTACGATTCTTTACAGAATCAATCACAACAACAACAGAAATACTAGGCGTATGTTGCATATACCCTGTCTTTCAGATGCGAGGGCCATTATGTTGCCCTTCAGTAACATGATTAAGGGGACGGCTAAATCGTTTCTGCCCCCTTGCAGTATAACACATATCTCTTATCACTGTGAAAATACAACGCTTCAACACGCAATTATCTGATTGTTTTTTCGTTTGTTTCTCTGTTTCAAGTACTACTTTTCGAGATCGACCCCCTCAATGAGCACCTTCTCAAGACAGAAAGAAATGTTGTTAAATGAAGTGAAATGACGTTGATGTTTATAACACTAATGCCTTTTTTGGCTCTAAAATGTAAAATATTAACATTCTAAATATTCGGTCACTACACTCCCTCGCAAACCATGTGATGCGGTACCGCGTGTACATTATAAACACTGTCTCAACAGGCCCCAAAGTCAAAATTCGGGGCAAGTGCTAATCTTTACAAAAGGAGGTAGGAACTTGTTTTTCTCGTACCCTTTTTTTTTCTTGTGTGAAATCTACTCTTATATAATATACGCTTGTACACCAAAATATATATATATATATGTATAA
Source organism: Strongylocentrotus droebachiensis (assembly GCA_035222895.1). Classification (NCBI taxonomy): domain Eukaryota; kingdom Metazoa; phylum Echinodermata; class Echinoidea; order Camarodonta; family Strongylocentrotidae; genus Strongylocentrotus; species Strongylocentrotus droebachiensis. The sequence continues at coordinate 83,113 of JAVYIG010007258.1, forward strand.
ACTATTGTTTTATGTAAAATGTAGAATAAATGAAACTTCAAAAACTTCAAGACAGGACAATTACACTCACTATTTTGCCCCCCCCCCCCAAAAAAAAAAGGTGGAAATACACACTTTCATGATTCAAAATCCGATTTCCGTTTTTAACTTGGGCGCGACGTTCTCGAGCATACTTATAGATAGAAATATTTCCAAATACTGCACACTTTATGCCAAGGCCTTGGAATTGTGCAGATAGGGGCTTACCGTATGAAGGGGGAAAGGTTTATGCGTATTATTATACATGTAATTCATCTTTAAAAATTGCAGTATATCGATAAGTTTTAAGCGCTCTATTCTAAATATTTTTCTGGCTCCTTGCACCTATGTAAATCGCGTATTAATACATGGAGTATTTCTTATTTGTGTTTTGCTGTAATGAAGGGGGGTAGGGCACAATCGATTTCGCCACCCTCTCACAACACACAAAGTGCTATATTTAGCTGAAAGCTCTATCTGCTGAGGATGGCATATGCTCAATCTCATTATCATAATTTTGAAGTAGGCTCTGATTTGTCTATGTGTGTAAATGTAGTCTTGATTTTAAATAATTACGATACCATAGAAGCTTGTGAGGGTGTGTTTTTATCACTCGGTCGCTACGCTTACTCGCCTCGTGTTAAACTAACTTTAAAGTTAGACGATCCTAAGTACCATAGAAAAAGTGTCCTATTATGAATGTATACTGTCTTATGCAAAAAAAGATTCTGCATATTCTCTTCTTTGCTTGTGCGTTTAAAAATTGCCCAAGAAAGGTGTGATTCAAAACCCATTAAATCTCATTAGGCCTGTGGATGCTTTTCTTGGCAGTGCTCCTTTTCTATATTCCACCTTTACCCTACCCTCCTACCTTATCATGCCTAATAAACGATGAACACAACAATTGATAAAGATGTACATATAGGACGGCAACGTATCTTTCTCTAAATGAAAATATTAAACATTGCTCTTTGAAAATATTTTTATTTAAGCAAGCTAATATTGGTTTTCCTTGTTTCGGCGGGTTTTAGGGTATATGCAGATAATAACCGTCGCTTCTTTTTCGGACTTTCAAACATGTCGAAAATCGATTTGAATGGTGGGGCCCCTCACAGTGTTTACCCTTCCCCCCTCCTAGGAAACCTACCCCCTGGACAACCACCCCCGGCTAACCACCACTAGGATAACCACCCTCTAGGACAACTACGCCCTAGTGCAACCACCCTCTAGGACGACTACCCCTCCCCCCCCCCGGGACAACTACCCCACAGGCAACTACCCCCTAGGACAACTACCCCGGACGATTACCCCCAGACAACTATCCCGTACGACAACCATCTTCTAGGACAACTACCCCCCGGTCAACTATCCTTGGAGGTTGTTGTCCGGGAGTATTTGCTCTATGGGGTAGGTTTTTTTTTTTTGTGGGGGGGGGGGGTAGTTGTCTTAAAGGGGGTAGTTGTACAAGAGGATGGTTATCTGGGGGTGGATGTCCATGAGCAAAGCCCAGGCGGGGGTCCAGGAGGTGGAGCCCCTGGAAGTTCAGGGGTTTTTAGGCATTTAATTACGGTCAGTTGAACATATTTTGATACCTTGTTTGTGACACTGGCAGTTCATTATATTTTTTGTTGAATTACATAAATCATGGTTTGAAGCAATATTTCATCCAAATGAGACACTTGCTAAGATTAGAAAATTTAACGTTGACCCCTTTATTTTTATGAGTACATTTTATAGGTGAAAAATACATTTTAAATATCATGATATAGGCAAAGGTTACGCTAAGTTATGTGTTTGCGTCCCACGGACTCACCAAAAAACAAATCTAACGCACAATTTTTTGTCAAAACCAGTGAGTAATTGCGTCCCACAACTAAAATTAGCAGGCTGGTTTCTGGAAGCTGGAGAAGAATCATTTTCGCATGGTATACTGCTTATAATTTCAATGATTTACACATCTATTCTATTCAATCTGTTCAAATAGTGTATCAGTAACGTCTTCTGCGCATCTGTATAACTGAATAGAGTGTTATTTACCAGATTCTTGCCAAAAAAAGTGTGTAATTTTCTGCACAATTTGGCTTTTACGATCGCTTTAACGAAACTGATTTTATGAATCCACAAACTGTCGAAATCGGAAGCCTTGCAGACTTGCTTGACGAAGCCTCCGTGTTTTTACAACTCCCATTTGCTATTTTTTGCGCTTTTTTGCTAAATGATGTTCGCTATTATAGCCCTCTTATGTATATGTGGTCTCGGCCCGTTGCTGCCCACTCGATAAAGATAGCTAGCAAAACACTTGTACTTAAAGTTATTGTTTGACATCGTTTTATCTATGACGAAATATTGATCTAACCTATTTTTGAAATTTGAGTAAGGGGACCAAGTGAGTTTTCTGTTTTTTTATTATTATCATAATCAGGGTTTAAGTCCTAATTAATTGATTGATTAATACAAAAAAACTTGTTTCTTATTATTAATATGCGCGTTTTTGATCAAAGCGCTAAAACCTAGCTGTTTCTTCTATTTTTGTGAAATGATTTTATTCTTCAGATTTGCGATAACAACTTATATGATTTGGTTTCAGTCAAAATATATACGGCCCATGTGAATATGGAGAGCGTAACAAATAATACTCACTAAAGTAACAGCACCATACATCCAACTTTCCCAGCAAGGTCTTGTACATCTTTTTCAAATGTATCTGGTAAGATGACAATAGAAAACGTGTTTGATACGTTGTGCATGATGAACATTTTGAACACTATAAACATGATATCTAGCCTACATGCGGATGGAGAGAGATCAAAGTAGACAAGCTTTATACGTATTTCCATAAATTGCATGCAGTATGCCAGAATAACACTCTCGAATGAATTCTTTGTGCAATAACACTTAAGGAAACCACACAAAATGATATTACGTGATAGCAAAAGAGGTGAACATATTTTTTTAATGAAGAGAATCTTAAATGGGTTTAGAAGTCGGGGAATCATACTAAGAAGGGGGAGCAAAAATTGTGATAAATCTATGGGTCTATGTACGCTATTTTAAAGTATAATGTCATGTGAGAATTTTGTAAGAATTGCAGTGGTCAGTAGTGGTACAATCCCAAAGCCAGAAATAGAAACACCAATAACGACATGAACACAATGAGGACGTTTGAAAAGCCTAATAGACATCACTCTCTTTAATGAAATTTGTGCATGTATAATGTTAACACTGTTTATGCTTCATGATATCGAAATCATGCTTGTTAAGGGCCCCGTATTTGTATCTTCATATGCTTTTGAGAGAGAAAAGGCTCAGTTATATAATTATTTGCAGTTCCTTTTTAATAATTCCAATGTGGTTATCTGACGATAGACAATGTTCGAAAACCTGTCCAACAATTTACATACACACGTGTATGCTCATGCATATAGGCAGGTCAGGTATATAGTCACATTGAAACATACACATCCTCTAACTAATAATTGTTTCATATAGTTGACATGTTAAATTGATTAACGGCTGATACATATTCGTTTATTTGTATTCCATTCTTCCAATAAAATGATATACGGCGCTACATGTGTTTGATGTGTGCCATATATAAATAAGAATCTTAAGAGTTTTATTTTGCTTCTGCTAAACCAATGACTTTATAAGAGAACGCAAGTATTCACATAATTCCCCCTTTCAGATGGCATATATTGGGTGATGTCAATAGTTCATGGGTATTTCCTGGTTATACCTTCAATGTACAAACAATTAAAATGCTCAAGACAACTGCAATGTATCAAACATAATTTAATATTAAAAGCGACTGAGTATGTTAACTACATTGACAGATAATGTATGATTGTGATAAGTTATTGTAATCTACCAAAGTGAATGTAATTTTAAGCACAGTGTAGACAGTCTCGGAGTTTTACCTAACAGCCATTTTTAAAACAAATTTTATCAAATTTACAAACACGGAAGTTGCGTCTGATTTCCCTCATGTTAGGCAATTGAGCATGAGCGCATGTTCAGAAAGCGAATGATGGAAGAACCAAATAGGAAATGACATAAATTGTTTGTTTTATCCGGCATATGTAGAGTGTTTTGAATTTCTACACAATGCTGGTTTAATGAGGTACAAAGAGCATTGCGTTGTTTTAGTAGTACCAAAGACAGAATTTGGTGATAAGATTCATCGTTTTACCAAAAACATACATCCGACTTTATGATTAAAGGACAAGAAAATAAAAAATACCATAATTACAGTTTTCATCATTGAGGTGTAGTTTCATTGGAACTTTTTTCAACAAAAAAACACAAATACATTAACATTGCATTTTCTTTCAATATACAAACCATAGGAGCATTGTCTCGTGATGACAGATATATAATCGGTCAGATGATCCTCCTCATCGTCAGTAGATATTTGTCGTGTATCACCATGCTTGCTCGGCTTTACGTCTCCATGAAGAGCGTGTCTCAGAGCAGGGACTATGTGGGGCGCATACGTGTACGGTCCAAGCATACCAACGACAAGCTTATCAGGAAACACCACTCGTTCATCATCACAAGGTACAGCCTTGCCTGGTTTGTACGACAAGATTTCATGTCGTAATGTAGCGATCCTCGTCTCAATATCCGCGTTTGAGGAAGCCATTTTGAATAACTACCTGCCTACGTATGAAAAGGTACAACCTAATGCAGTGAATTCAATCAGTATATTCTCGCAGGGCAAACGTTTATTGTTCAAAATATGGCTTTCATGGACTTTGTACTTTCAGTGTCTGAAATCATTGCTAATTTAATATTTTGTATGAGTTAACGATTCGCTCTGGTGGCCTTTCAAACTGATGCATCCCCTTGCGTTTTGTTCATATTACAGCTACATGTATTTGCATTGTTTACTCGTGATCACTGAGCTGTCCTTTCCCAAGACCCCCCCCCCCCCCCTCTCCACATCCATTGTTTAATATGTTAAAGCATCCGTGTGACAACCACTCAAACATAATACTTTTTAAGGTGATAGGCTAAATAATGTAAATTAATATTTATGAATTAATATTCAATCTAATTAAAATGGTTGATTAATAACATTTCGTCGGGGCTAAAGGCCGAATTGTGGTTTTCCATTGTTATATGTTAAAAAATACAAAAATATATACAATCATATTATAGGTACATAAACAATAATATATACAAAAAAGACAAATGCAACTGGGTCTCCTATATTCCTCTGCCCTAAATTAAGTTTAGGAAATGGATTGATATGACATATTGTATCAAGATGAAATCGAATAGGTTATTTCATTTATTTGTATTTAATTATTTATAATCTTTTTCAGGGTAACCCATTCACCAATAAGTAGTGGTCTTCCACGGGGCTCTGAATAAGCATGAAGATATTTACATCAAAAAGCATACCATTTTAACAGAACAGTTAAAATAAAAATCCATAGTACATTTAGAAAGATATGACGGAGCAATAGTAGACGTGGCACAAACGAATACTTGCTTGTAAAATAAACATATATCAATAACCTAGTACAACTGTAAAGCCAATAGGAAAATATTGATTAAGTCGCAATTTTGTGAATAAATCATGTTAATATTACAGAACATGCACGTAGTGTATGTTCGGCTGAGCCATTGACGAATTACAACTTTTTTTAAACAATCTCTGAATTGACAGAGGAAGCCGTTCTCATCGAATTATCTAGCTTATTCCATTCGAATATAGAAGAAACAATCGGGCTACACTTATACCAATCAGCGTGAAATCTAGGCACACGTAAACATCCCTTGCCTTGTATGATGCTGATGTACATCATTATGATTGATTAAACCTACCTGAAGGTAAGAAGGTGCTAAGATAAGAAGATGCTAAGAACAAATTTATATATCATCATAACGCGATTTAACTGAAACCGTTTTTCTAGTGTCATCCATTTAAGACTTGTGAACAAATCAGCCAACGGTGTGTCATATGTCTTGTTGAATATTTTTCTTACGGCCCTTTTTCATTTTTTTTGCAGTTTAGTTGTATGCCGCGGAATGAAATCTGTTCGACCATACAGCAGAGCAGTAATCTAATCGTGGCAATACTAGACTGTTATAAAGTAACTTGAGTATTTTTTAGGCAAAAAAAACTCTTGGCTGTCTTTATCATGCTAATGCTTTTCTGGGTAAGTTCACTTACGTTTTCGATTTGTTTAGACCATTTCAATTCTTCATCTATCAAAAGTCCTAAGCATTTGGTGAATTGAACTCTTTTGATGAAATGCAATTTTCCTGAGATTAGCACGAGAGCCTATTATCATGACACAAGTTTTCTTTAGTGTTAAGAACGAGACGATTTCCCTTAATCCATACCATGACTTTGTTTAATGAACAGTTAATTTTCTTCCACAACAGTTGCATCATTAGCACTGACGGTAAGTGTCTTATCGTCAGCATACATAATATCTATGATACCTTCAGGAGTACATTCAGGTAGACTGAACATTGTGGCACATCTAATTTGATGGTTGATGGATGCGACTTGGCTCCTTTGAATTGGGTCGCTTGTTGTCGATTACCTAAATATGATTTGAACCAATAAATAGTCCTATTACTAAAACCTATACAAGCTAGTTTATATAAAAGTAGCTCATGGTCAACACTATCAAAAGCCTTCCGAAGATCTACGAAGGCAACTCCAGAAATGTCTCTGTTATCAATATTCAACGACCATTGATTTACAGTTATTCCAAGGGCAGTAGCTGTTAAAAGTTTAGGTCTCAAACCAGACTGATTAGGGTGTAATAATTGATTCTCGTCCAAGAATTCACTGAGTTGTTGATGGACGGCCCTTTTTTAAAATAATTTTACTCACGATGGGTAAAATTGAAATGGGACGGTTATTATTCAAAGAAGAAATATCTCCAGATTTGAATATTGGTTCTACCCGAGCCGTGTTCCATTCACGTGGAACAACTCCAGACCTGTAGACAGGGATTTGTTAATGACACCACAAAGAGACTCTGCGATAACATTCTTCGTCGTCTTTAAAAGTGTACAGCTGATGGGATCTTCACCAGTCGCTTTATCTATACTCAGATTATCAATCTGTTTCAAAACAAAATCCTAAGTAATCAAATTTACATTAAATTGCGAATGAGTTGGACCAAAATCATTGTCCTCGTCTACTCTCAGTTGAGACGTATTCCTCCGCAGGTCCTTTGTAGTCTTATTACCATTAGAAATGAAAAAGTCATTAAAGGCTTCAGCAATATTTGCATTGTCTGACACATTTGCTCCATCAACGTTTATGGTATTGGGAGAAATAGGTAACGACTTAGGCATAAGGCCTCTTAATCATCTCCACATTTGCTTACTGCGTTGTTATGATTTTGTTAAATCTGGTCTGCGTTATATTATCTTTTTCTTGTTTCTCATGAGATGAATAAAAGCATTCTTTAGATATTGCGTATTGAATATTTATTCTTTTTTCCAGTCGGTCCAATTCCCATTTCGTCTACAATCCATAAAGTCTAATAATAATTTAATCATAAATAATGATATTTGTCAAATTATTATTAGACCTTATGGATAGTAGACGAAATGGGCATTACACAAACTGGGAATTAGACTAGCTGGTTAGTAAATGAACAATAGACCAAATGGGTAGTAGACTTTTTGACGATAAGTCAAAATGGACATTAGACCAAACGGATTAAAACTTAAATGGACATTAGACCAAATGATGAGTAGACAAAATGATAATTAGACCATAATGTTTGTTTTTTACTATGTTTTTTTTAAATGAAAATCGGATGGTGACGTCGGATTTTCCCGAGAATCATGTCATTTTTATTTTATGTCCACATCAACACATTGACAATATCATTTGTATTTACCCATACCAGGTTTTGTAATTTCAAAGAATGTAAACAAATGACTTGTCCCAATTTAGGTTCTTTGATAATGTGACTTATGTATTAAGTTTTACATTTAAAAAGGCTGTAAATCATCCAATTAACCTTTCATTCTTGAGTTACAAAAAACAACCAAGAAATATCTTATTTACCAGGGCTATGAATAATTTAGTTGTGCACTGTATGCGACATGGACCGTAATGTGACTAATCAACTTGATACGTCATAAGCATGTGAAGTGAAATTTAAATACAGCTCATAATTGTCACGTCAGCTAACGTGTGAGTATGCCCACTAGACCAGCAAGGACTTTGAAACAGAGCATTGATATATACTAAATTTCGATCTCGGGTATTAAATGTTGGGTACATAAAGTGTGTCGGCGTATGAGTTCGAAGATGGAGGGAATATTATAGAGATAAAATATAAGAACTGACATGATAAAGCTGGGTGTACGAGTTCGTTGATAACGCCATCTTCGGCAGCTTGCAGCATGTTTTATAAAAACAGGCAGGACTTAGTTGAGCGTGAGAGTTCGTTGATAACGCCATCTTCGCCGGCTTGCAGCAAGTGACTGGAATAGTCCAGTTCACGGTTAGCACATGGCTGCAATGACCCCGAATATCCACTGGTCTACAACACATGAAAAGGTCCCACTTTGTACATTTTTTAAATAATCACTCCTACAGCGATGGAGGTGGTACATAAATAGCCTTTGTTCCCCCTTTTCAAAGAATACTTCCACCTTGTGTATCATTGAAGTGCCACTGCTTGTGCATGAATGAATAATGATTACATGACTGTCATGAGCACGTATCCAGTATTTGGTCTCCGTGTATTTCACAATTTATTCCGCAATGACCTTTATCTGCTCATGCTCATACTGCAATCGTCAACTGGCTGATATTATAGAGTTAAATTATAAGAACCGGGACCGGCATGAATAAGCTGAGCGTGAGAGTTCATTTATAACGCCATCTTCGGCGGCTTGCAGCAAGTGTTGTTGGCCAGACGACCAGCAGTCTACCAGCGAAGAACAGACGCACAGAGTTTCCGAGCTAGATACTCTTTCGACTCGACTACCTTGATTGATTTTACTCTTTCGACTCTACTACCTTGATTGATTCAACTATTAAAAAACCAGACCATGCAGGCGTAAATGGTAAAATTCGACTGAACGCCAAAAAGTACAACCAAAAACATTAACATAGACGTATGTTGTTATCTTGAATAATTAGGCAGAGACGCGAAAAAAAGAAAACAAGCAAAATCGATGTTTTGTCTACTAAACCACTACAAACTGTGTAAAGCATTTGCAAAGTTTTACATCTCGTTTTGCTGGAATTCAAGTCAAACTTTTGAACTCTGAAGAGAGTAAACATCGATCTAAGGTTACATGATTATTGAGCTTCATGAACTTCTTTTGAAATCTTTATTTCGTTAAAATAATTAAAGCTGTAGGGATTGGGTTGGTATTGGGTTTTAGATTGAGCATTTCCTATGTTGTAGAATAATTTAGGACAGAATTTGTTCATGTTTTAAGTAAATAAAACAATAGAAGTGAACATGTAATTTATAATTCTGTCAACTTTACAGTAGAGTTTTGAAGTTGATCGTTATGCTTTTGCTCTTCTGAGAGCATTTACCATTTAACTCTTCGTAATGTCTTAATCTAAACAATGCAGGTTGTAACGTGTGCATGCTCCCTCCCCTCCCCCTTCTCTCTCTGTCCCCCTCTTTAGTTATCTCTTCCGTACTCTCTCTCTCTCTCACACCCCCTCTTTAGTTTTCTCTTCCGTACTCTCCCTCTCCTTCTTTAGTTCTCTCTTCCGTACTCTCTCTCTCTCTCACCCCCTATTTAGTTCTCTCTTCCGTACTCTCTCTCTCTCTCACACCCCTCTTTAGTTCTCTCTTCCGTACTACCTCTCTCTCTCTCTCTTCCTCTTTAGTTCTCTCTTCATTACTCTCTCTCTCTCTCTCTGTATCTCTATTTCTCTCTCCAGCTCCCCTCCCTCTTTTTAAATGCTTATCTTTCCAATACACAAAGACAACTCTCTCGCAGATGCTCCTCTCTGTTACATGTATTATCATATATGTGTAAATCCTCCTTCAAACCTGCATAATCTGCCACTAACCAAAGTTCAAAGCGAGGATGAAATCTATGTCCCCTCCCTCCGGTGTTAAATACATGCCTGTACCCGTTGATGACAATGGGTTAAATTATGACTGTATAATAATTAAACCCTCCCCGCACCTTGATTACCTTTTGAAAACACTTTACGCATGAGAGATGTAAATGCCAGACGAATATTCCAATGATTTATTAAGCCTTTTATTGAAAACTCTATGATTCTCTTGCCAGTAAAATGATATGAAGCTGATGAACGATCCGGTAAAGAAATAGACATTAGTGATATATTCAGGAAGACAAAGAAATGGTATCAGTAGCTTACATATTCGAAATTAAATCAAAAATCATGTCACTTTATTTCTTACATAATTGTGTATCATTTACACAAATTCCCCCGTCATTGTGCTACACATGATGGCAATTGCATATGACTTAATATATCAAATTCATTTCTAGGTTCAACTAAATTTGCCAAGCGCTATACAGCAAAACATACATTAGCGATTCGAGGATACATAGAAATCAAGAGTTGCTGGATTTGGGATGCCAGCTAAACCCTTATGATATTTTGCACGCAGATAGGCCTGTATACTGTTCATGCGATTATTGTTTATTTACGTCTATTTACGTTCAATGCTAAGCGCATTTCTGTATATACAGAGTACTAACGATAGGTGCAAGCAACAAGTGCAAAGTAATACATGTTCATCTATTCAGTGTTTGTTATTAACATATCAAGAATTTACGGAAGTTCCTTTCAGAGTTAATATTTGCATTCCCTGTGTGTGACCACATCTATGTACAGCCAAATGATTTTCTGTTAATATTATAGTAATAAGCCATCTGGTTATATTATGTTCTACCGTATTGGCCTACATCTATCAGATCTACATCTAAGTCTTCTTTTATAATCTATGTAATTTTTTGTTTAACCTAAATATTTTAGGAACTGAACACTAATACATGTAGATCAGTTGGAATATCTATAAGGTCGGAATATCAATAACGGTATTATGGAAAACGACATAAAATTTAATATATGACATATGAAAATATGATATGGATAAAATCGGAATTATAATCACAGGCATTATAAAGAACATTATTAGCTTCAGCAACAAATGTATCGTAGTAAAACAGGTAGCAAATAATATACAGCAATACAATGTCATAATGGTAGGGTTATGCTTCCACCACAATATCAAAGGTTTTATAAGTGATGTTCTTAAAATAAATTCAACATATAATTTTGTTTCTCTCTCCTGTATTTTCATTTTTTGGGGCGGTTAGTTTTACATTCATTTAGAACATTAAAATAGTAACAGATAATTTGAGATCTGTTCAAGCAACTGTGTGAACAAAAAATCGAGAGCTGATTGTATTTCATATAAACAGTGTTGTATACCTTAGTTTGACGGCATCAACAACATGAGAGGAAATCCACTCACTCAGTCTCGCTGCAAGTCACATACTCAACCCACATGGGTATATGGAATTACTTACACACCCACACACACAAACACACGCACACACACACGCATACGTGGCATGGTCCGAATTCTTTAGCTATATCATATAGTTATATTTCCAATTTGAAGAATTTAAAAATGCATTTTTTTTTTCTTTGTGATATACTTTTCTCGCTGTTCCATCTGGTCTTTGCGTCGCTTCACGTTGTCAGAACAACGAAGTTTCGGAAACAAAATATTAAAGGAAGCTAACAAATTATTTTCACCTTTGTCACATCTGAAAACTCTCATGAAGTTTATTTTAGGGCGAACGTCTCTTCATTAGGTAGATATGTCGTATATTTCCTATGTGTCTCCGTCTAAGTTTCCATATCCTTATTGTGTAACATTAATTGGCCCTATATTCCGTTCCATAATAGACTGTCCATGTGGCCTTATCCTAAAAAATCTACGCAGTTTAAATGTCGTCGACTACATAATTTAGAATAACGCTATTTACTACTTATCACCAGGTTGTTACATTAGACGAAGTCTATTTTATACTTAGCGGACAATAAATTTTGTATATGGCCAAGAAAAAATGTAGAAGGAATTGAAAATATTTCTAACAGACACCATGGAAAAGTAAATGGAAAGTATAACAATGAATTAAATGTAATTTAACCTTACTTGATAAAGGCTCTATAGTGATTCCTTATAAACTTAGTGCTGTCTGGGAAGCATCCATTATTATCTTTACGAGGAAAAGGAGCAATATTTTTTCCGGGGATGTATTAATAAGAACGAGTTGAGAAATCAGATCTTCTTTGTTACCTATGATTCCGCCTACATGGCTTTTATCCAAGGTGGTGGATTCCTCGTTGGGTTTCCCACCATAAGATACCAGAGGGGCTATCTCAGACATGTCTTAAGGTAGGACTTGCATTTCATGGCTGGACGATTGTTCAGAAGGTTGAATGCTTATTAAGTTGTTCATATCGTCACCTGTATGAACTTTTTCATAGGATTATGTATACATTTTGCATTGAGAGAATGGTTTACATTGATCGATAAAGTTGATAAGAGTCACAAGCTGTCGAGGTCTTCTCTGCATCTGATGATCTTCTTGGGGTTATGGCGCCTGGCACTAGCCTGGTATTTCCATTTTTAATACAAAATAATACAAAGATATATACAATAATAAGCATTTGCAATATATAAGTAAATGAAAATATGGAACTAAAAACAAAAGGCCAAATGTCATTGTGGAGGCATAGTTCCCCGAACAGTAGTTAAGAAATTTACTTATGCAAACAAAACGAAAAAAGACACATACATGGCAAAACATGGCAGGGGCATCGAAGATCTTCAGAAGTCACTTCAGACTCTTCTGTACTGCGCTCCAGTATTTGATCAAAATGTTGAGTCATACTTCCATCTATCAAGTCCTCCTGGGTTTTGGAAGCCATGTCCCCAGTATGTTCACCTCGAGGAGTGTGGTTACTGCTTGTTGTAGCTCCTTGAAGTACCTGGATGTCAGTGTGTCCTTTGGTCCGGTCCTGTTCTGGAGAGGTCTCATCTCTATTAGAGGGCTGCTGATCATTGACGTCTTCGTCGGCAGCAAGAAAGAAAGCAAATAATAGTTTTTTTTCTCAAAACACATCGAATCGGAATCGGAATTAGCATGATTGTGTAGAACTTATCGAAGTGAATTTCAATGTTATGTTATTGTTTTGTTAACTAGGTAGTAGACGAGAACTTGACGTTACTAGACAGCATCTGTTTAACCTTTGCGTGTGCACAGCTATAATAAGGAAAATGTGTTACGAGTGGTTTCCTCTACCCGTTGTCCCTGGGTCCTTTGTTCCACAACAACAGATTACACAACACAAAGTGGTTAGATTTCAGAGGCTGATCTTCATTATTGAGCTTCGTTCTTCAACTCCCTAACTAGACTAACTCGTCCTCAGGACGGTCGTACAATGTATCTAGTTTCGGTCGATACACCCATCACACTCCCCCTCATAAATTAGCACTTATACCAGTAGGAGAAGTGCTATAAAAACATTTCTTTTTCAATGTTGTTTCAGCAACTGCTGTAAGAATACAAAAACCTGAAAGTATTTATAAGTATGAGGTCTTTGTAGATTTAGAAATCTGATAAACAAGTCAGCTTGTAAAACTATACAGTACCAGCATGCAAATGGTATCACAGTGTTGTCTAGTGGTTTTTGTTCATACAATAAAATTGAGTATGAACAGCTATAAGTAAAAACATTAACCATTCTTTTATCATCCTGCTATATCATTTTCATCACTGACTTTTGCATATATCAGAAGTCATTTGTACTAAACATAAAACAAATACAATTCAAATCGCAGAGAAGTTCACCTTAAATGACCTATCAATATCAATATGTCTTCATGCTTCTTTGCAACTTTGAATCTAAACATATTTCTTTGCATAAAAATAATAATTAGCAAACTTCAGCAACATTAAACCTGTCTGAAAGATAATATAATATAGCCTTCACGTCAGTTGTAGAAACATGTTACTATTAATCTGAAGTTTTGCATTGTAGTGTAAAACCATATCATCTGTGTTGGTTGAGTATTGAATATCTTCAAGAATATTTTTGATTACTTTTAATATATAACCCAAAATATGGTAAAACACCAAAATCCTTTTTTGTTTCAAAATTCTTTCTTTCAATATTTATCCTGCCTTGGATAAAACATATCAATCAATTTACTGTTTCTGTTTTCATATATATGCATGCACAGACAAAATGATAACGTACTAGTCTTTCTAGTTCCTTTTGTTTGTACCAAAAGGGTTTTAACACAATAATATTATCATGCATGTTCAAATTCGTCAACGAATACGATAAGCATATCACATACATATATACACTGGTTTACAGACATCTGGAAAGCAAACATAAGAAAAATATATTTTTCTTTGAGTCCAATAAACAGTTTCAATGAGTCCAATCAGTCTATGTTCACAATGCTTTGTGATTATTAAAGAAACCATCAAAGTTAAAAGTTCTGGTTTCCTTTCTCACATAAAATTCCAGTGAATTCACCAATGTTCAACTGTTCAAGAATGATGCTTCACTGTAAGTGTTCAACTGTTAGTGTTCAACTGTTCAAGAAATATGGTTCACACAAGGGTTGTTCACTTTTCCATGTGAATATATCAATTTGATGCTCACTTCAGTCCAAAGATCACACACAAGATAAAGCGTCCGCAATAACATTGTCCTTTCCTGGCACATGTAGAATGTCCAAGTTGTATTCTTGGAGCAGCAAACTCCATCGCGTCAGTCTTTGGTTCTTGTTTTTCATTCTGTTGAGGAATGTCAGGGGATTATGATCAGTTAATACCCTCACTGGATGTTGAGATCCACTGACATACACGTCGACATGTCGAAGTGCAAGTATCAAAGTCAATGTTTCTTTTTCCACAGTTTCTTTGAGAAGAATGATATGGGTCTGTCGATACCTTCAGCGTCTGCTTGAGTAAGAACTGCACCAGCACCCACATCGCTCGCGTCCACCATCATGCTGAACGGCTGGTTGAAATCCGGAGCCATCAGTACCGGATTGGTAGATAAGAGGGCTTTTGCCTGGTTGAAAGCACTCTTGCAGTCGATTTCCTTTTCAAGATGTTTCAGTTTTGTTGGGTTTGCACGACATGGTGCCTGTTTGATTGGGGTTGGATCACCCACATCAACATCATGCTCAACAGCATCAGTACGAGAGGGAACATCAGCAAATAACTGTGGATATTCACTCAACAGCTCTTTCACATCACTCCTCTCCTTCACAGATAAGTGTGTTAGTTTGTTATCGATGTGTGCTAGAACCTCTGAATTTTTCAATCTCACACATGGGTTCTCTCTCTCAATCTTGCACACTTCTTTCTCAACTTCACACTTTGAGCCACATTCAACACTCAATACTGGTTGTGCTTTATTCTCGTCATCTCTTCGGATATATGTCGTCGCAGCGCACATTATCGTCAATATTAAGTATTCATTACCTGCCTTTGTCTTTGGCAGAGGACCTACACAATCTACTATGATCCTAGAAAATGGCTCATCGAACGCCGGTATTGGCTTCAATGGTGCTGCCGGTATTTTCTGATTCGGTTTACCTACAACTTGACATGCGTGGCAACTTCTGCAAAAATTTGCAACATCTTTTTGCACACCTGGCCAAAAGAAATGAGAAAGAATTTTCTCCTGGGTTTTATGAACCCCTAAGTGACCTGCAAGTGTGGCTTTATGAGCAAGGCTAATTATGTCCTGCCTGTATGTAGAAGGGACTACGATTTGGTGGACTTCTTTCCACACCTCATCTGCAGGGACATCTGCTGGCCTCCACTTTCTCATTAGCACACCTGCTTTCTTGTAATAACAAACAGGCACAGTCAATGCCTCCTCCTCAGAAACAGCTCTCTCATTCAAAGAAATCAACTGAGGATCTGTCTGTTGCTCCTTTAGCAACTTACTCTTTTTCAAAGATAGTGGTTCAGATGTTTCACCATTTCCTACACTATGATCCTTTCTCGCACTTTCATCCACATTGGAATCAGACTCATCTTCAACCAAACGACAAAAGAAAGAATCTCCCAAGTCAACATCTACGTCATTAGACTTCTTCCTCGACTCAACTTTCTTTGCCATTGAACGAGTTACAGCACATGCTGGGAACACAACAGGAAATTCTGCAACCAACTCATCTGTCTCAGAATTTTCACAAGGACTCAAACTTATTACTGGACATGACACGACTCTATCACCAGCGAGATCATTACCTAATATGATGGACACCCCTTCCACAGGAAGTGATGGTCTAACCGCCATCTTCACCATACCAGAAACAAGGTCTGACTTCAAGTCTACCACATGAAGGGGTGCCTCCACAAAGCCGTCTCCAATGCCTTTGAGCAAAACACTAGCACCAACAGAAGAACTACCACAAAAGGGCAACGCACTTTCCAAAATCAAGGACTGAGAAGCACCAGTATCCCGCAACACTTTCACTTTTCTTGCTACATCACTCTCTGGTATAGACACATATCCTACAGACACAAACGGTTCATACTCTTTCTGAATTTTTTCCATGTTCGCTGGTACAATTCTACTTCGTGAGCTTGACACGGTTTGCACAAATGCATTAGGATGTGCACTAGATTCCTGTTTCTTAGCCTGAAGTGAAGGACACTTTGACTTTATGTGCCCATACTGTTTGCAAGCATAGCACATTCTTTCCTCTGTTACCTGTCCTTGCTGGGACTGCGGTTTTATTTCATCCTTTTCTTGTGATGAACTAGTTTTCTGGCTTTTGCTCCAGTTTCCATTTTTCTTAGGTTCTACATTCACTTTGGTTGAGATTTTGTGCGTGAGCACGTAATCATCCGCGATTCTTGCTGCCTCATCCAGCGAATCGACGCGCTGCTCCTCGAGATGTATACGAACATCCAGTCGCACGCTGCGCTTGAATTCCTCAAGTAGAAGAATTTCACGCAATTTATCATAATCATGATCTACATGGAGAGATGAGCTCCATCTGTCAAACAATTGTTCTTTTTGTCTTGAAAACTCCATATGAGTTTGCGATTCTTCCTTTCGCGCTCTGCGAAATCGCTGCCTGTACGCTTCGGGTACAAGTTCGTAAGCTTTTAGCACGCTCGATTTTACTTTATCGTAATCCGACACGTCGGCCATCGACATTGCTAAGTAGGCATCCCTAGCCTTACCGCTAAACTTACTCTGAATCAGGTGAGCCCACATTTCCCTAGGCCACCCCATGCTTTGAGCTAATTTCTCAAAGTGTGGAAAGTATTTTTCCACCCCTTCCTCTTCGAATGGAGGGAC
Source organism: Strongylocentrotus droebachiensis (assembly GCA_035222895.1). Classification (NCBI taxonomy): domain Eukaryota; kingdom Metazoa; phylum Echinodermata; class Echinoidea; order Camarodonta; family Strongylocentrotidae; genus Strongylocentrotus; species Strongylocentrotus droebachiensis. The sequence continues at coordinate 100,496 of JAVYIG010007258.1, forward strand.
CATTCTGACATGCTTCGCAACGTCAAAATGCCTATCAGCATTTCTGCTCTCTTTTCTGTTTACGGCAACAAGTTTCTCTCTCTCCAACTCTACTCTCGCCCTTTCTAATTCTAGCTCCTTTATCCTCACTTCATCCGAAACTGAAGACCTACGCTGAGAATTTAATTCAGGAGACCGAGTCCTAGACCCTGGAGGAGTCACAATGATACTACCTGCCGCCTCTGAAGACAATACCTCTTCAGCCACCAGAAACTCGACAATCCTATTCAAGATGTCCGACTTTAGCAAGTAACGTTTAATGCCAACAACCTCATAATGAGCTGCTACATCTAACAATTCAACTTTAGTCAACGAGCTTAACCGCTCCGCAGACGGATCCCTAACAAACTCTCCCAACGAGAACTCGCTAGCCATCATGCAAAAAACCTAGCCTCCTAAATAACCTAGAAAGAGCTAGAGCCTGGCTGTTATAATCCCCAGCCAACCTTAAAACACCTAGATTCTACAATATCCGAGAAATCTAGACAACCTGACTGTTATAACCCTCAGTCAAACCCTGCAAATCCATGCAGAAACATGAGAAGACAACAATGTTTTTCTCACCACACACACCACGAATGTTCGAACCTGAAACGGCTACCCCAGCGGTGCCCGACGATATCATCTTAACGAACCGACATCGACAACACACACACACAGTACGGTACACACCGAACAGTCCGCTCATAAGTAACGTGTATGAAACTCGTCGCACGCAATGTAATGCAACATGCTAGCTAGTTTAGTTTGCCAGCGCGAATATGATTACGAAAATCACCTGAAAATCATACTTTCCACTTTATATACCTGGCCGAGCCCCCATTTGTTACGAGTGGTTTCCTCTACCCGTTGTCCCTGGGTCCTTTGTTCCACAACAACAGATTACACAACACAAAGTGGTTAGATTTCAGAGGCTGATCTTCATTATTGAGCTTCGTTCTTCAACTCCCTAACTAGACTAACTCGTCCTCAGGACGGTCGTACAATGTATCTAGTTTCGGTCGATACACCCATCACAAATGCTAACTGAAAGTAGTACCTAAGCCTCTTTTCTTTATGTTCTCTGCATTACGTCAGTATTTATATCAGCAGTATAAACGTGGGAAATGATCTTGTTCCAGAAAATACTATCAATCTGTCTCTAAACTCATGGGACGTATTATACATCAACATATGTAACAGCATGTTGCTGAAGTGTGGAATGGGGTCCTTATTACGAAACTACGATTGTTTTTTTTTGTGTGGAAAATATACGTTACCTTCGCTGAGATACAGTTCTACAAAGTAGACCAACTTGGCAGCTTTCAGTGCCTTCGTTAGCTGAATCCGTTCATCTTCCCTGGACACACTTCTTCTCCATTGTTTCAGCATATGGCGAGTTCCAGCACTGGTAACACGGTTGAACTTCACATTGGTCATGAGCGCTCTTTGTATATCACCATGTAGGATTCCCAGCTGACCAGCAAGTCTGTCGATATCGGCTTCATCGTAAAGATCGTCAGCTATCTGCTGTAATATGCCTGCTAACTTATCATCTGGGGGCTCCTCTCTAGAATGGTACACGGTAATAAAAAAGACAAACTTCGGGCGGTCAGAGAACGTAAGTATGACGAATCAACGTAAAGTAATTAAAATCCTTACTAGCTACAGGGGCGGATCCAGGAATGTCTTCCCGGGGGGCACACGGGGGGTAAGAGGACATCTATATATTGTTTTTGGTTCCAAAAAAATCGCAACAACTCAGCCAGCCGCCGAATAAGCGGGGGGGGGGGGGGAGGGGTAAGAGGACATATATTTATTTTGCTTTGGTCCCCCCAAAAATCGCTACGACTCAGCCAACCGCTGAATAATCGGGGGGGGGGGGCATATGGAAACGTTTGCTTGTATTTGTCTCATAAAAGAATTTGACCACGAACTGACTCCCACACGGTGTTGAGTGCCCAGGGGTCACAGTCCACTGGCTTCATCGGGCAGGTAGTTCCATTATGTGAATGGGTAAATTAACTATTACAAAATGAGGGGACACATTACATTGTACAATAGGGACACACATTGTTTTTATTGTGCAGAACATACTCTTTGATTGACTTACTTATTGCATGAAACTATAAAACCAAAATGCATTTTGTATTCTAACAATTGAAGTACAAAGAATAATAACAGGTGAATAAAATGCATAAACACCACAAACACCTTGGGAGGAAGCATTCATAAATTTGAATACATATAGTTGATAAACGACTCCGATGAAACTATAAAACCAAAATTAAATTTGCGTTCTGGCAATTGGAGTACAAAGAATGATAACAGGTGAATGAAATGCTTCAACAGCAACACATACACCTGGGAAGCTAGGAAGCATCCATAAATTTGAATAATTTAGTTGATAAACGACTCCGCATGTGGACGTTTGTTGGAGCAGAAAGCAGTGGATTCTTAACAACACGAACCCATTTAACAGAATGTCGGAACGTAAATTAAATTTGGCGCGGTTGGAAAATGCATATTTCTACCTTGCGACTTTAATGGTACGATCCAGTAAATTAAAACAGTAAAATGGCTCTTATTTTAAAATTAATCATTAAATAAAACCCAAAACTTCAGTGATATCAGAAAAAATATGTTATATCTTACTAATAATTAAAAAAAGATGTATAAACATTGTGAAAGTGTCGCATTTTACGATAAAAGACACCGATTTAGCGAAGATGACGTCATTAGTGCGCTTGCATCAGGGAATTCAAGGTCAAAAGGCCAATTCAGACGCTGATAAGTTATTGGTGCAGCCTTTTTGTTTCCTTTATTCCGACGAAATTATACAATCAATCAAAACAAGTTTGATACCAGAAGAGAGCTAACGATTAGTATTTTCATTTACCGCTTGCCCCAAAGTCTCTTGACCACAGTGAAACGAGTGAGAGCTTGCGAGAGCGGCCATAGTGTGATTGAAACTCGCTATTTGCTCTTCTCCAACGCAAAAAGAGACGACATTGTGCTGGATAAATGTATTTTTTCCGACAAAAGTACAGACAATTTGCATATAGTCTTTTTATATTATACTTTATGAAATGTTACCCGAGTGACTTCCGGGCGCCCCAATGCTGGAAAGAAACGCACATTTTAGAAAACTTCACTTTTTCATGGAAAAATGCTTATTTGTTCTATGCACGCAAGTCAAATTGAGCGGATGATACAACGTTTCCATATGGGGAGGGGGAAGAGGGCATATATATATATATATATATATATATTGGTCCCAAAGAAATCGCAACCTCTCAGCCAGCCGCTGAATAAGCGGGGGGGGGGGGTGTAAGAGGACATATATATATATTGTTTTTGGTCCCCAAAAAATCGCAATGACTCAGCCAGCCGCTGAATAAGCGGGGGGGGGGGGGGGGGGGGGGGGGGGGGGGTAAGTAAGAGGACATATATATATTTTTTGTTGGTAGTGTGTAGAAAATGTAGTTCTTCCGGTGATGAGACCATACTCTTTCAAGATTCAAGAATTTCACTTTTAGCTAATCACCATAGACTAGGTGCAGCTAAGATTCTCATATTTTGTTAATGAGTTTTAATCTTTTATTCACTTCTGCTTCTATATAATCACAGGTGGTCATAACATTTTTAAACATGATTTTGGATTTATAGAACATAGGCGCTGCCGTAATTTTCGAACTGTTATTGCCAACAGCCTATAGCATCACTCATTTTACACACAAAAGTACATTCCATAGCAGTTTTGTCACTATTGAAGGTAAATATTGCGTTGATTGTCATGTAAAGAGTAAACATATTTCATCTTACCCTGCTTGTACTGTATCACTCATTCGCAGTCCTCCGATTGAAATATCATCAAATGATGATGTGCCTGTCATGAAGGATTGAAGTCAGTTTGAATGAGGAAGAATATATAAGGGTAAATAATTCAAAAGAATTACACAATTCTAGTTTCCTTGAGTAATGTAATCGAATGGCGTTATTTTTGGCATAATGACAACAAAAACAAACAAAAAATATATAAATGTAGGTTTAGGACCATTATAGAATGTTATAAGCTCGATATTCTAAGTATTTTCATAGTAGCACAAATGGAGTAGGGAGCTTTAAAGGGCAAGTCCACTCAAAATCGACTTACTTTCAATAGAAGCAGACAAATCAGACAAACCAATCAAAAAAAGATTGAGCAAAATCGGATATCTAATAGGAAAGTTATGAATTTGTAATGACATGAAAAACTTGAAAATCACTAGACAATTTGGCAACTCATCGTGAGTCTGTGACGTCATATCCTCACTATCCACTAATTA